>JALLBK010000150.1:0-49977 GCA_036940085.1 Discostella pseudostelligera
ATTCATCACGTGTCTGTTCCGAGTCGAGTCCAGTCCATTCCTTGCCTCCATGTTCCATGTTGTGTCGCCCGTCTAGTCTCTCCAGCACCCCGATTTTGGTCTGGCCGTAGGAGACGACAATTGAGGTAGTGGATTGACTTTTGTGCGTAGAGGCACTTGCCACCACCTCCATGATGATATCCTTTTAATTTATGCCTCTCCAGAGCCCAAAATCACCACCGACTATCTCCTTGATCGTCGATCCGCCATCGTCGGCGCTTGGACCATTACTCATTACTCCCTGCCGTCACACTCCTAGTCTCTCAACCCAAATAGTTATAGTACCATGGTTGCTTTCTCATCTTATTTTATGTTGCCGTTAACGGCTAGTTTTATTGTCAGTGCTGAGGCGGGCTATGCACCGAATGACGCCCCGGAGCTCCCCGAAGGTTTCTGCCCGAAAAGCACAGGGACAATCACATCTACAACCGGAGGTGTGTAGAAGCTTTTGATGTAGCTTTTTTTACCTACAATGTTATCACTTCGTCTATCTAAGAATGATTCTCCTGCTATTTCTTGGGCGTTTGGTCCGCTCATTTTGCTTTCCATCATGCATGTCTTGAAAGAGTGCATGTGTAATTGGCAGCATAAAGATGGATGTGTAGGAAGTAAATGCCAGTATCAAATGGGCTTAAGCTGGTACCACTACAGCTGTGAAGACTGCAAATGCGTTGCCGAACCATCATCATGATAGGTCCCAGATGGAGGCAGGCAACTCTGGATACACGAAACGAGTATTTGATGATGCAGAATGAGGCATACTACTTCATCGCTGATTGAGTCCTTCAACTAAGCTGAGAATCTACAGACGGATTAATATTTTGCAACGTTTAATTACTGCGTTTCCCTACCTAGGCTTTGAGCAATAAATGCACTTGTGAATTTGCCACTCAATGACGGAAACTCAAAACCAGAGAAGCTCCTTTTACTGCTGAGCCCTCGTGGCGACATACCAATTGATACTTTTCGCTTTTTGACCGAAGATTTCTGGTCATCGTCGACTTTATGTCCAATTTTTAGGACGGGAGCATGGGCGATGTTAGATCGAACCTCCACTGCTGTATGACCCTTCTTCATATTATGCTCCTCCAATCCACATCTAAGAGAGAGCATTCGGCAGTCTTTCATGACTGCGAGCAACTGAATAGCTGAGCCGATATTTCTTTCTACACATAACGATTGCACTTCGCCATCAACTAGCCACCGAATCGGAGTATTCGTACCCGCTAGCATAGCCACTCCCCCCTTCTCCCTATTGACGATCGAGATGATACTCTTCGAACTATCCTGTAAAGTCATCGACACCGCAAACCCACCAGTGCCTCGATTGCTTTCACCAGACTCAAGTAGAGGAACAACGGTAGAGATGGATGCATCCTTCCCCAAGAGGATCGCTTCGTTCCCGAAAAAAGCAGCATTGAACAACCATTCATCATCTCCAAGATACGAGTTCACACCGCCAAAAGGAGATTCAATTTTGATTTGATGAGCAGTTGTCAGAAGCATCGCATCGTCATTCCCCGTTAAGAAGTTTACGCTCTCAATGTTTTCACTTAGACCAGACACAGCAGCATTGTCCATTGTCGAGATAGAAGTGAGTAGAGTAACATTTGAATGATCCCACAGTGTAACATAGGGACCATAGGCTACCGATAGCACAGAACCATCAGAAGAAAACGCAACCAATTGCTGACCAACCGAAGACGAATTCACACTTTGAGCCAACTGGTTGGCAAAACCTGATGGTGTCTTGACCACATAGAGACATTTCCAAACAGTTGACCTAACACCTGCTCCGCCAGCGGAGGAAGGAGTATCATCAGTTTTCTTCGCCCAAATCCGAAAGGCATCCTCTTCCTGACTTAGAGTGCAAGCGACGTTACCATTGGGAGCCATGGATAGGGCGCACACCATACCCTCCTTTCCATGAGGGGCTGACATTGAAGCAACAAGCTCATAGCTCATGGGCACATCACCATTTCTACGCTTGCGTTGATAATCTGATGATTTGCCAAGTTTCGTTGATGACTCTACGTGGGTCCAAAATTTGATACAAGTGATCACATTCATGTGGGTAATGTTTCCTTTTGGTCCTAGCAGATTACACGCAGCGCCAACAGTGGTGTTTTCTGTCCAGACAGTGTCGACGGTGACCAAATCCTTCCCGCTTTGTCCCACGGCCATATGTGTTACTGCGGGTGCAGGGACGTGAGGATCGGTGGGGTCCCTGCGACTGACCCGATTGTATGGAGCCACCTACAGATATCCAATAGCACAGATGCAAAGAAAACAGCGTGATCAAAACTTGTGGGACTAGCAACTCCAATTGATGCATATCCAACGAGATGGCTCACCTCAAGAGTGCCAACGACAGAAGCCAAGTTGGGATCATACCAATGTATCATTCCAGGTGCTCCCGGCAAATTCGTAAGCATGGGGATATTCGTGATCGGATCCTTCACCATGATAATCGGACTCCTCTTGCCACGCCGACGACTATCATCTACTTCACGCTCCTCTTCCCCGTGCAACGCCATCGCAGCCAAACCAAACTCCGCCCAGTCACGTTCATAAGTAGAACTATCAAAGCACTGCATCGAATTATCCGAACAGAAGACAATGATCTTGCCACTACTCCTGCAGGTAAGCATGTGCACGATACCACCCCGTCCCACACGCGCTACGAAATGCGACGGTCGATGGAAATTACGATCGAGTTGCCATGTTACGAGGACACTTTCCTCTCCACCCGAGAGGAGGCTCATTGGATTTGCAATTGTGTTTGCAGCACCACCATCACCACCGCTTTGTAGTCGCCCAGAAGAGGTTGACATGAATGCCAATGTCCTAACGGGATGCGCGTGCCAATGAACGTTTCGACGGATGGTCACCTCTTCTGGATGCTGCTGGGACAGCCGCTGGAGAGAATCGAAGTCTCCTTTCGTCTTCTTTTCAACAAGAAGTTGTTTCCGTCGATCCAAGAAATTAGCCACATTGTCGAATAAATTGTCAAGAATCTCAATCTGTCCACCCCCTCTTCCCAATGCCAAATCTTTAGTGTCCGGTGAAATGGCCAAGGAAGTAATGATCATTTCCTCCTCGGGTATGAATTTATTGGTTGCTTTCATCATCTTGGCGAAGTGCACCAGTTTCGTAGATGGCGAGGAATTTGACATGTTACCACTGTTCTTGGTAGTGAGCGAATCACGATAGATGGCGAGACCATGAGAAGAACACATCACTACGAATACATCGCCTCTTGTAGCATCATCATCCACTTCCTTCTCGCCGTCTACTCGGTATTCCAACATACTACGATCACGTCGTGACACAATTGGCAATTGATGTCGTCGGTAGGATGCCAAAAATCCAAAGATGGAATCATTCTTTTTCAAACAGACAAATTTGTCTTGTTTTGTTCCTTCGTTGTTAGCGTTGGAGGGTACATTCTTCACAAAGAGTAAGGTCTTGATTGGTAAAGGTTGATGAGGCGAAGTAGTCGACGAATAAGTAGTAGTTGACGTAGTAGATGGTACCACATAGGGTGGAATTTCCATCCGAACCAACCAAGTCGTCGTTGACGATGGTGACGATGCAACATTTGCTGAATTCTTCTTCTTCGTCGTCGACGATGATGAGGATGCAGAATTTTCTGCATTATTTGGAGTAGTGTCATCAGATGATATCATCGTTTTCGTAACCAGTCCGTAGAGCATGCTATTCCCCCCGGAGAAGGAAGGAGGTGCCTCGTCGGTAGATGATGGACATGTCAAATGCATCAACTCTAGCGCCGTCTTCTTCATCGATGATTTATTCCCCGATGGCACAACCAATTGAAACGATCTACGTGAAGACATCATCATCATCGTCGTCGTCGCCAGTGGAAGGAGGAGAAGAAGGCAACCATGCCAATGTGACTGCTCGAATGTCGAGATCATCATTCCTCTCTTGTTCCCCACCATTATCATCACCATCAACTCTGGTTGGAAGAATGATCAAGTCACATATTTTCTTTCCATGATGTGCACTCCGTACCACAATCCGCTGAGAATTCGGCACTAGTATATATTGTCGATCATCACTATTCTTCTTGCCACTACTGCTGCTATGAATGGGCGGTGTTAAAATTGGAACCAGTGATGTGGTGGTAGTGCGAGAGTGAAGATGCAACAGGGTGTGCCCGTCGACATGTCGAACAGTGGGTGTGGCTGCTGTTGGTGACATTTGCTCGCTCTGTGGATGAAGACTGGAAGGAGGATAAGATGGGTAGTAGCAACTGTTCCCTTCTATTGTCTAGTTCAAGGAGATAGGGCGGGGTTAGAAGATGGTGGGCGTCTATGGTCGTAGTAGTGTCGGCGGCTGCCATTGCTGATTGTTGCCCTTTTGCTTTTGCCATCACGACGACGTGTAGATAGATAGTAGACAGAGTGTGTGGCTTTGCGAGAAGGCATCGATTGCCGTCCGTCCGTCGTCGTCCAAGATATTGTGGCGAAATTGGCGGGATGAGGTTCGTATGTGGCGATAAGTATGTGGCGAAGAAATTGGCGGGAAGTACAGTGCCAGAAATCGTCAAGCATGCATCGCCGGCCATGATGTAGAAGATAGCATGAGCGGAGAGGCAGAAAACCAAAACCAACCAAAAGTAACCATGGACGCCGCCGCCGACACCGACACCACCGACATCAAATAATACGAGTACTATTTACCATAACATTACTTACCACGACGACGACAAATCATCGACCCTTCATTCCATTATTTATTTCTTCCTTCCACCAGCACCAGCACCAGCACCAGCAACAGCACCAGCACCAGCACCAGCACCAGCACCAGCACCAGCAACAGCAACAGCAACAGCAACAGCACAGGCCAAAACGCAAAAGTAGTTATCATGGAAGATATCACCGCCCCGCGCAAATTCTCTCCCGACGAGACCTCCTCTCTCCGTTCTCTCCTCCGTTCCAAACTAAATCTTCCCACAACTACCAATGCCACTCAGCAGCAAATACAACAAGCTGAAGAAGATGCCTCCGACTTACTCGATTATGCATTTGCCATGTTATCCAATGGTAAGCATGTCCAATATGTAATGAATGAATTAAGTAGTTTGGATATGGAAATTTGTGATATGAATTGTGCCGCAATTTTGGGAGAGGCTTTGGCTACCTTTTTAATGGAGCTGGATGGTGATGCTGGTGGTGATGGCGCAAAGAAAAAGGATGACATCGTTGCCACAGGTGGTAATAGAGGTGACAGCAGCGGGGGGAATGCACTGACCAAATCGGGTGCGTTGGGTGCATCTCGCGTTCGTGGGGGAGACAAATCTCATACTGGCAATAATAATGCTAGCTCTCCACCATCCGCCACTCGACGTGATGGAGGAAGAGGTGGTGGTGGTGGAGGAGGAGGGCGTGGAGAAGGAGGGGCCAGAGGTGGAAGAGAAGGGGGTGACGGAAGGAGTGGACGAGGGGGAGGTCATGGCGTTGTCAGTGGCAGAATGGGGCAGTCTCCACCATCATCAGGAGGCGGAGGACGAGGGAGAAATGACAATACTCATCGATCAACAGCAGCCCCTACTTCACGATCCCTCCATGGAATGGCATTTGATCGTTTAACCCCACATCATCATCAACAACAACAACAACATCAACATGATCTTCGCCATGACAATAATCGTAGAGGTGGAGGAGGAGGTCCTCCGCCACCACCACATCATGTGTCTTCGGGGAGAGGTGCACAAGATGGTGGATTTCGTGGAGGTGGACGAGGAAGAGGTGGTGGTGGTGGTGGTGATGGAAGAGGAGGAGATCGCTCTCAGCACAACCATGATCAAGGTGGCGGCAGGAGCGGCAGGGGAAGCCATGGAACGGGTGGTAGAGGTGGTGGTATTTCCAGCGGGAGGGGTGGTGGTGGCGGAAGAACGAATGATAATTCAACGGGCAAACGACGGGGTAGGGAGGAGTACGAGACGGAGGAAGGAAACGAAGAAGATTTCATTACTGCCACATTAGATCGTGGGCTGAATTCTGGTCGGGATGGATTGTTACAAGGAGGAGGAAGAGGAGGTCGTGGTCGTGGTCGTGGTGGTACTGGGGGGAGAGAGTATGGTCGTGGTGGCAGGGGAGGAAGAGTGGGAGGTGGAGGTGCGTCAGCTGGCCATGACGAGGATCCATCTTCACACAGTCATTCGAAGCGACCTCGACAACATTATGACAATGGAGATGGAACGACTGCTGCATCAGCATTAACGACGCCGTTCAATGCACAAAATCATGGGCGTGGTGGTGGTGATGGTGGTGGTGCTGCTGGAAGGGGATTTTACCGAGGAGGTAGTGGAGGTAGAGAAGGACGTGGTGGTAGGCCTTCCTTTGCCGGACGCGGAGTTATTTCTGGACGCGGACGTGGTGGGAGAGGGCGAGGAGGATATTATGATGATAACGAACAATCCGCGGAAATAGTAGGAGGGGATGGAGAAGCCGGTAGTACTGTTACGGGAGTGCCCGCTGCTACGGTAGAGGCAGCTGCTGTGTCAGAATCACCACTGATCGCTGCATCGTTTGGACGAGGTGGTCGAGGAAGGGGCGGCAGGGGCCTGTACCCCTTTTCTGGGCGTGCTGCTCGTGGTGGTGGCAGAGGCGGAGGGAGAGCAGGACGTACGGAAGTTACCGAAATGATCTCAGCTAAGACGTGGAAGAGGCCTAGAACTATGGACGAAGGATTATCCACCGGAAGGTAGAAGATGCATGATGCAGTTGTGGTCCAATCACCAATCACCAATGAGGCAACATGCTTTTGACCACTAATAACAACACATTGGAAGCTATTATCTCATTTTCTTTAGAGTCTTCGAATTCATTACCCCACAGATTATTGACAACCTCTTTCAGAATCATCACCGCGAGGGTGCAAAGTGCGAAGATCAAAGATGAGAAGATGCTAGCTAGAAGATGGCTACATCCACGTGGCATTCTATCCAGATCGGATACAATCCGGACACATCATGGGCCCACTATGATCTTTCTTCCCGCCAAATCTCAATGCCGACGCTTCTTTAGGTCATCGCCATCGCCAGCATCGCGTCGAAGCGATGCCGCCGATGCATGGTACACCAGCATTTCCATCACCATGATAATCTCCAACGGCGGCGCATCTACGCCAAAGCGAGGCGCCTTTATCCTCCTTGAAGGGGTCGATCGATGTGGCAAAACGACGCAAGTTTCTCTCCTCGTTAAGCATCTCCTATCTCTCTCGATTGCCACGGTTGCCTTACGGTTTCCCGATCGTTCCACCCAGGGTGAGTTCAATGCCAATGCGGCCATGTTGTCGTTTGATCATCATGTGCTCGGCAATGGGATGCATATTTTCCTACACGAACCAAATAACTTGCTCATGTTCACTGAACAATATCCGATTTCTCCTTCTCCCGTATCATGACAAAAAGTCGGTGGCTTAATTAATGAATACCTCCAATCCTCCGTCCAAACCGACGATCGCGCCATCCATCTATTATTCAGCGCCAATCGATGGGAAGCAGCACCCAATCTCGTTAACACCCTAACAAGTGGAACGAATATAATCTGTGATCGATATGCCTATAGTGGCGTGGCATTCACTAGTGCCAAACGTACTGAGGATCGAAGTTCCATGTCGGGTGGGGAATTATCATTGGATTGGTGTATGAGTCCAGATGTGGGATTGCCGGCACCGGATGCGGTTATTTTTTTGGATTTGGATCAAGAACAGGCGGAGAGTAGAGGAGGGTAAGACAAAGATACTTGTGTGCATTTATTGTTGAAGTCATGTCATTATTATTTTGGATGGTAGGACATGGAGGATGTGAGCACAATTATTCTCGAGATCATTCCAGTTCATCGGATGGCACACACCTCGAGAATTTGCACACATATGTGTGGTCTTTTTGTAGACACACAAACTCCTTCAAATCGAATACGCCCTATATTGACTGGTCCAGTAGAGCTACTCTCGATCAAGACGGTTACGGGGCTAACAATGTCCAACACATTCTGTCCAACACATTCTTGTATGTTTGCTTGTGCTTTGTCACCATCCACTAACATTTCCTTTTATTTCACACCCAATCGAATTATAGTTATGGAGGTGAACGATATGAAAAGAAAGAGTTGCAAATCCGCGTAAGGCAAAGATTTGCCGAATTGCAAGCAATCGACGAGAAGCAGGGGCGAGTACCGTGGCATGTAGTTGATGCGGCACAGTCCATCGAGGAAGTGAAAGAACAGATTGCCAAAATTGTTACGGATACTATTGACAGAGTGCAGAGTGAATCAGCACCATTGCGTCGAATGTGGGGAGAAGGAGATTATGAATTACCAGTATCGAAGTCTGAAGAAAAAACAACTAAGTAGGTGAGGTGGACAGCTGAAAGGGTATTTGAAAGCAACGCAGAAGAAATGCAAATATGCATCTATTGCAATGAAAACAGCTTGTTTAGGCGAAACAACTGCATCTAACTTAATTTTTAACAACTTAATATTCATCGAATATGTTGTGTTACGAGCTGTTTGTGATGAATTCCTCTTCATCCGTTTCTTCTGTACCTTCCTCCTCCTCTTCCTCCAAGGGCAATTTATTCTTCAACGCCGACGAAACAAGCTTTTCGCTAACTGGGCTGAGGGTTGAAGTTATTGGGCTCAACTCATCGTCGTTTGACTGTTGATGAAGTGTTTTCGGAAGAGGCAGAACAAATATTGAACGGATGTACGCCAATATCCATCCAAGGTAGAATCCACTCATACTCAGCACGAGATTGAAGGCAAAATGAGGAGGAGAGGGCATTGGCCATCCTCCACTGATACCTACAGTCGAGCTGTGGTCATTCAAAAATGTGGTTAGGGCCGATGCCATTGATTGTGATTTTGATCTCGTGTTTGATGTAGATTTCGACTCTAAACGACTTGTATCCTTCTCCTCAATTTTGTCAATTTCTGTGTTCCCAATACTTCTCGTCGAAGAT
The DNA here is from genome assembly GCA_036940085.1 of Discostella pseudostelligera. NCBI lineage: Eukaryota > Bacillariophyta > Thalassiosirophyceae > Thalassiosirales > Thalassiosiraceae > Discostella > Discostella pseudostelligera. Next base: position 9,032 of record JALLBK010000150.1, read on the forward strand.
TGATCACTTACATCTTTCCAAGAACTCACAATTCGATGCACGCTCTCAACATGCTTCTTTCGTTCCTCATCCACTTGCTCCCAAAAGAGACGGGTGGGCATGCAGGTGAAGAATAAGTTGCATCGATACTCATAGCCCCGTTGTTTGCTAACCCTCCAAGACACGGCCACCCCTATTCGCTCTTGAATAGTGGATGAGTATGCAAGAGAGGTTGTACGATGAAACGTTGGGATCTCATTTCCAAACATTGTTAGATGCTTTCTGGCAAAGAATGACAGAGGTGCTATATTGGACGCTCCTCCCCGAGGACTATCGATCACTGCAGCAGCGGCTGCAGCAGTGATAGCCGACATTTCTCCTTTGTCTTTGATCTCGATGTGTGTCTCAATACTAACGTTCATTTCGTGATCAGACTCCATCACACGCTTTGTTCCATCTCTATCTCGGGCAATGTCAGTGTTTGATGACTTGGTCGTCATATCCTCATCTTGCTTCTTGATGACTGATCTTCTACCCGTACTAACTATCCCCATCAATTGAAAAGTTGCCATCCATAGTCTCCACGGCCACAGTACAACCCAAATAACAAACTCGGCAACGCCTCGTATCAGTGCAGATATCACCGCAACCCCCCACTGCAATTTCCAAATAACACCACCAATCATCCATCGAATGGCTTCCACAGGTAAACTTGCATTCAAAAGCGCTACTACCACCCATGGATAGCCAAAATAGGTACTCGCGGAAATGTACGGTGCAGCAAAGTATCGATCATATCCATCAAAATTGGCCGAGAGTGGGAGTCGGAACGTTGTGCCAAATGCTTTGGCATGGATGAATGATTTGTTAATGGACCAACCGAATCCTTTGAAATTGTACTGATCTCGTAGGACACGAAGTAAACTGATCGACTTTTTTTGTTGTTGCTGAATGATTCCTCGAGTAATTATAGACTTCTTCTTCTTGGCACTACCACTACTTTGTTTCATTGATTTCTTCCTTGCAGAAGAAGCGCTTGCATTCTCCAAACTACTCGCACTTCCATTGCTGCTACCTCGTATTCTCACCAACGATCGCACCCACCGTCGTCTCCTCCTACCCAATCCATCATACTTTCCCACATAATATTCCCAACCAAATCCATCTCGTGTATCACTTGTCATATCAATTTTCCATTCACCATCAAAGACATAATTTCGTGGTGGTGTGCAAGATTGTGGATCGAGGGAGGTGGAGTCGCGTCCACCCCCGCCAGTGGTGGCAGACTGGGTGAATCGACGGGATGACCAGGTATTGCTTTTGGGATTGAATATTTCGTGTTCGTAGAGTTCGTAGAGAAAGGCTAGAGATGATGATGATAAAGGCGTTGCTGTTTGAGATAGCTGTTGTTGGGATGGATGATAATTGATGGTGTTGTCGTTGTCGTCGTTGGCTCCCCTCTCTGACAATTCTTGCGGATGAAAAAATTCCGATGATGATGACGATGATACATTATTCTCTTTCACTAGTAGACTTTCATCAACGCCAATAATTGTTGTCTCTGGAAGATTATTGCCCACAGCTGATGGCAATTGTGATGGCGATGCCGACGGTGAATTGATGCTCCGATGTGAAGGCGACGACGACGTCGATGAAACGTTATACTTCGTGGCAATAACAAGGAATGTCACCGCTACGAAGGCAACGCTCCGCCGCACCACCATTGTCGAATGATTTGTTCTTCCAATAAATAATGCCAATGGTTGGAGTTGGAGTTGAATTGTGTGAGTGCAAGCAGGTGTTTTCCGCGGAGTTGGACGCCAGCGTGCAGGTGGCGATGTTCCCGCCAAGAAAACTTTTAGCGCAATTTTTGGCGGGAGGAAATCAGGGGCGAAGTTTTGGCGGGAAGCGCCGCGCTTTTCTGTGAAGTTCCCGCCAAATCTTTTGCCGCGCTTTCAGCGCCGAAGTTCCCGCCAAATGAAAATCTTTCTTCGTTGCCGCTTCACCTTCACCACACAAACCATGACCGAGAAATCATCTAGATGCCTGTAGTAGGATTTCGGCATCGGCACTAGATACTCCAAAGGCGTCGCTCTTCTATTGCATTAATCTCCCTCCCCTCCCACTCGATTCATCTAATTAATATTCTTTTCCCGTGTGGGCTCATTAATTTCAATTGAAATTCACCACACACATCCACAAACAGCACTCAACCTAACAGTTCCATTTACTAATCATGCCACGATTTTTCGACGATTATTCCAACACCTATCTGACACACGATAGTGCCGCGGGGAGGAAGCAACAACGTCGTGGATGGAAGTTTCGAGAGAATTTCAAGGTGCGTTCTTTCTTCTTCTTATATTGTCATTTTGGGCTAAAGGAAGGGTTTGGCAATTATCTTGTTCGAGGGGATAGAGAGTAGAGAGTTGCATAAGGATTGTGCTGGTCTTTGATTATTGTCTTGGCTGTGTCAAACATCGTTTTAAATCACGAATCTACATTGTTCTTTGACTTCATCATATGCTAGTTGCATTACCAAGCCCATTTGGACGATTGGCGTGCTGGTCCCATGGGTCTAGCCTCCGCACAGCAAGCCTATCTCCGTACGCGTCGCAATCCAGCCGATGGACAAATCAATCCACAAGACATTACGGTACCACCTCTCCCCGAGGGTTGGGCAGAGGAGCTGGATGAAGCCACGGGGGTATATTTTTATGTTCATGAGGAGAGTGGGAAACGAAGTTGGGTACGACCTAATTTTCGACCACCGGGACCAGGCGGCCCGGGTGGACCTCCACCACCCATGATGGGGGTGGGTGGACCTCCTCCGCCGATGATGGGTGGTACGTATTCTACTGAACCTATTCATATTTGTTTAACGTCTTGTGGGCGCTGATAGTTGCCATTGTATTTCTGTCTGATATCACTTCATTCAGGTCCACCACCGAATTTCCGAGGTCCACCTCCACCATTCCAGCAACCTCCACCGTTTGCTGCACCACCTCAATTCGCTCCTCCGCCGATGGGTGGACCTCCTCCAATGGGTGGACCGTAAGTGAATGCATTGTTTGATTCTGTTTTGAATCTAAGAACCATTTGTTCAGTCCTTTTGGATACTGCACTAACGATTGTCAATCTCTGCATTTCTTTTATCCAGACCTCCACCTCATTTTGGTAAGCGATCGATGTAGTTTGTGCACAGCTTGGTTGTTGCTCAACTCACTTTTGAACTGTTGAATGTTCTTCTATGTATTGGGTACCATTTCCGTTGTAGCACCCCCACCTCATCCACTTCCTGGTGCAATTCCGGGTATGCCTCCAATGAATTTCCCTCCACCTCCACCCAGCTCCTTTCCGAAACCGCCTCAGTAGATAGTTGGCTTTGACTTTCCGTTGGGGTAATGTTGCATTTGGTTCATTTGCAAGTAGTTGGAGTTGCAAGGTAGCTAAGCCGACAGTTGATAGACAATATACAACTGAGGATGCCCGCCACTGACGCTATCTGCCTGCCATCGAAGCAGATAGTACGTTTTGCTGATGCATACTCATAGCATCTTCGGAGAAGAGCTGGGGTGTGGGTGGTGTACAAGACAGTGTAGATGGCAATAAATTGAACAACCTGGGTACAACCTTTGATCCAAGACAGCTGATTTCAGATTTAATTTACATTATGATTATTATGGGTTGAAAGCATAACGGTATCACCGCTTCTTTGTTTGATACATCTACGTCCGCTATCGCCAAGAATGAGTGATCTACACGTGTCGCCTTCCAGCTAGATATCATTTCAGGGAATTCATATGCATCTATTGAATCGGGATGCTCTTGTCGCGAGTACTGTCCACACTGCTTTATGGTCGCGAACGCTCTTGTCGCGAGTACTGTCCACACTGCTTTATGGTCGCGATGGAGGCATAGCAATTTGTTCGACTTGACTTCCATTGACTTAAGTCTCTGTGCTTAGACTAGCAAATCACACAATCCAATTTCAAGAATTGAATTGACACGTCTCGAAAATATGTGCCTTTTCAGGCGGAGAATCCTTCGCCAGCAATAATACCTCCGAGTTCCCAAAATGAAATTGTTTCAGCACCTCTTCCCATTGTAAATTGTAATATGCTGCATACAGCATTTTCCCGAAATCACCATGCGTTACCAACAATATGGATGATGATGCTGCATTATCTTCCTCCGCTCCTGTGATTTTCTGAATATGAGATAGCAGCCGATTTGCTCGTTCAATCAATTCGGGAAACGTTTCAGCACCCGGAGGACATAGAAAGTAATTTATCTTTTCCGTCACGAGGATATCTGCTGCACGGCAATTGTCAAGGATAGAGGATGTTGGTTGACCAGTTAAAGCACCGAAATTTCTTTCAATGAGGTCGTTCAAGATTTCCACTTTGGGTTTATTGTTCACATCCACAGGTAGCAGTGATTGTTCACCCCCGAGGCCCCCAGTAGACGATGAGAGAATGTCAGCAAATATTTCTGCTGTTTCATGTGCTCGTCGAAGAGGGGAGGAATAAATTGCACTCAACACCGTGGCTGCAGCTGTAGATGGCGCTGCAGTTTTTGCATTTGACGAGGAGGCAATTGTAATTCCCGCCTTCACCATTTTTCTCGCCACATCTTTGGCTTGCTCTCGTCCTAAATCCGTTAACGGCTCATCACGATGTCCATTGAGAATACCATTAGAGTTGTCGACATCTTGGCCATGCCGAGCCACATAAATTTTTACCATCGTCTCGGTGGGTGGTGAGTTTCAGATTTGTTTATGTTGCATCTGCGGGCGGGGCGGGATGGTGGCTGGATATCGCACTTCAGAAGCTTGTTGCCAGATTCTGTAGATGAGTTGATATGATTCCTTTGAGAGAATCTCACCTCATCATGGCTATGCTCTACTATTAGATACTATTTACGGGCCGACGGAAGCGGCCGCAGGCGGCCGCCATGGTGCAATTTGCAATAATTTGCAATTTGCATGAGTTGGTGTTTGGTGGTGTCGCGGTCGCGGTTTTGGTTTTGGAGGCAGTCGGTTTGTCCGTCGCTTTTGCCCGAGGGGTGCTCGCTGATTGCTGACGTCACCTGCGAAGTTCCGGCAAAAGAGATGACGATTCTCGCATCCATCACCTCCACCTCCACCCACACACTCGTATCCATTCAGCCATGGCCTCCGAATCCATAATCCTGCCATATTGTACTCATATTTCTAAGCATAGTGTCGTACTACTACAATTACTCTAAAACATCCCTAACCAAACATTGTTAAGAGTATGAGCCATGATCATTTCAAAGACCTGCAGTCGCTATCGCTACCAGTCTCACTTGCGATCAATTACTCTGCGTGCTGTCATCGAGTCCATCTACGACTACGACACCGCAGGGGTAGGGGCTGCAAACCGACAGCCGCCGACGACCTCGAACTATTCTAGACTCTCGCTATGCACATCCACAACATCACCTCGCCACACAAAATGTCCATATTCTTTCTTGAAACATCATCAATTTTCAACTGCAGTCGCTGAGGAATATATTTCTGACGACGAAGTGCATGACATTCCACGCTCACCAAAAGTTCTTGATGGTGATGGGTACAATAATCGCATGCCCAGACTGCATGCTCTACGTGAAAGATTACGAATCGAAGAATACCAAGGAAGTACCATCCTCCAACACAACAATGGGCTTATTGTGCCATCCTTAGAATCGATTAGCCGTTCTCCTGCACATAAATCAAATGAACACGACGTCGATGTGACCACTGCAAATATTTTAACTGACTCACATGGTAGGCATCATAACTATCTACGCATCTCACTTGCCGAACGATGCAATCTACGATGTCAATATTGCATGCCACCGGAGGGTGTTCCGCTCAGCCATTCTTCAAAACTACTCACTGATGAGGAGATTATACGCCTGGTGCGCCTCTTCGCGAAGAATGGTGTAAATAAAGTTCGATTGACTGGTGGAGAGCCATTGCTTCGTCCGAACCTGGTTTCGCTTGTACAGTCCATATCCGACACGTTAAATTTGTCTACCAACAATAAAGACATGGCTCAAAACGGATTAGTCGGAATAACCACCAATGGTGTCTCCCTCTCTCGTCAGATTGACGCCTTGGTCGAGGCTGGTCTGACAGGTGTGAATATTAGTCTAGACACGCTCAGCGCCGATCGATTCATGGATATTACACGACGAAATGGATTGGATAAGGTGATGCGTGCCATTGGAGATAGTATCCACGCCTTTCGAAATAGATATGGTGATGTTCGACTTGGACCGAATGGCAGTGGCGGTTCAAGAGTTAAGATTAATTGCGTTGTGATGAAAGGGGTAAACGACGATGAGCTATCTGACTTTGTTAGAATAGGCAATGATATTTTTGGTGGTGATGTGGATATTCGGTTCATCGAATGGATGCCCTTTAATGATAACAGTTGGAGCACGTCCAAATTTGTTAGCTACACTGACATGATGGACAAGATGAGGACTGAGGGCACGTCGCTGGAACGTATCGGGGATGGGCCCAACGATACAACCAAATGGTGGAGAGTACAAACGAACAAAAAGGGAAGTGAGCGGAGTTCTCGTATCGGGTTCATAACTTCTATGAGTGAACATTTCTGCTCCTCGTGCAACCGATTGCGAATTACCGCGGATGGCAAAATCAAAGTTTGTCTGTTTGGATCCAATGAGAAGGAAGTCAGTTTGAGAGATATACTGAGGAAGCACCGCGACAATGGCATTGCCGAGGAGGAAGAATTGGGTAAAGTTATTTATGCAGCAGTTCAGAAGAAGACATTTGCACTCGGTGGTCACGGTAGTGCTGAAAACATTGCCCAAGCCGCAGATAATCGCCCCATGACATTAATTGGTGGCTAGAGACAGTTGATTTGATGGAATGGATTTTGTACATAATCTGCGCAACAGTTTGACTAAAAAGTAGTACGCCGTGCTTAAAATATTCTGGAGCTAGTTGGATTTTGAGCACTTGGTTCATTTTGTTGTGATTACTCCAGGTCCCACCTCAAGGATATCATCCTGCTCCTTTGAGGATAGACCCGTTGCACTCCAATGCGCCCACATTAAAGCTGCAATATCATAAACTGCATGACAAACCATTGGCACTGCCAGATTTTGACTAACAATATACATTTTTCCAAAGAAAAGACTTGCCAAGCCGGCAAGCAAGGCATACACAGGCGTGACCGCATGAAGCAATCCAAACACAATGCAAGACACACCCAATCCAATCTGACTTGAGAATTTGTCAGTGAGTAATGTTTGGAACACACCGCGGAATAACCATTCTTCGCCCCATCCAGCCACTGTGCCCAAGAGGATGGATACCAAGAGTGCTGTTCCTGGACGGCGTTTTCGTCCCATGACAGCCAATACACTTCGTTGTGTCGCTTTCGTAACCCCCTGTACAGCGGATGAGTACGGCTCTAATAGTTGCATGATTCCGGCCACCACAAATAAGGGTGCTGTCCATTGGATGCCCTGCAAGACGGCATTGGAATTCCATGCAAACCCTACACCCAGGCCGCTATTTGGTATGCTCAATATTTTCGCAAGAACCGCAGAAATTGGGAGTAAGAGTGACTGTGCACCAACGAGGAGAGCGATTGTTTGGAATTGTAAAGCAGGTGAATCAGTATCGGGGTTGGCTGGAGCTGATGCTCTTTCATCGGCAGAATCCGACGGCAGTGCAGGGAGATGAAAATTATTTTTCCTCGGTTTCGAGAGGAAGCGCAGAGCAGATGATGGACTCGTTGGTGCAATACGAAGGGGAAGGGAAATAGTGCATTGAGTTGTGTATGCGCGAGGACGTGTTCCTTTAATCGAGTGAATACTGCTGCTTGATGATGCCCTGTAGAGCGATGGTGCACTTATCACCGATGACGACATCCGCGCCAGATGAGTGACGGCGGTGAAGGCATTGCAGGTGAGTGCTGCCGATAGAGCAAGCAACACAGTGCATTTCGAAGCCATTGCGATGGTGCGACGTTGCCGTTCCATGGCGGTCAGTATGCTAATTGTCATGAGTAAATGTCCATGGTTGGACGGTGTCCGGTGGACCGACGGTGCACCGTGTTGGTGGCGATGCTGAATGCAGACTAAGATTTGAGATTTGGCGGGAACTTCGAAGCCGACGTCAGAAGAAGAGTTGGCGGGAAAAGTAAATAAGATACGGTACAGAAAGATATGGCGGGAACGAACGAAGATCTTCGCCAGACAGACTCATCATCTTGTGGAGGGAAATCTCGGCATATTGAGCGATCTTGCAGCGATAATAATTGAGAATCGAGAAAGGAGCGATCCTTAACGGTCTTCATTGGTTTCTCAAATAAGGAAGGTCTTCCGAGACCGTCTCGCTTTTCTACCAATCGGATTCATCAAAAATGAGAAAGCATGTTGCTTTTTCTCCCACCCCGAAGCATTGCTCACCAAAAAAGAGGAGAAAATTGCCATGCAGAGTCCACTGCAACATGCCGACAAACGCAGCAAAAAGCAAGCACAAGAATAGCAGCGAGAGTGCACCATCCACTCTTCCACAACCAGAGCAAACAAATAATCCTCTCTCCGTCATCGTATCGAAGCCGCCATATCCACAGACATATACGATCCAGATCAACCTTTTACAAATAAAATAATCGACGAACTACTCAACCAAAAGCACCATGAGTAGTCCTCTCTACACCGACGATGTCGAATGCAGCGTAGCCTTATCTCCCGTGTCAGCTGAAAGCAGACAAAAGAACAACACCAATAAGCCGTCATTCTTCCGAAAATGGGGCCCCGCCCTCATCGCCATCGCGGGTGTCCTCGCCGTAAATGCCCTCCTCCTCGGCCCCACCGGCTCCAAAATTCCCTCCCTCACACCAAAGCAACTCGCCGCCCAATCAGCCCGCTCGGAGCGAACACAAGCCATCTTGGATATGGAATGGGATCATGCCGCCGACTTGAAGCGTGGCATTGCCAACATGCGCAACAGTCGCAACCTAAGTGAAGCCGAGGGTGGCGTCATGGAATACACTCGTCGTAGACATCGTTATCTCGGAGAATATGTCCACGTCGATGTCTCCGATCAGTTCACATTGTTCGCCAAGATTTCCATCTCACTCATTTACTTTGCCTTCTGGGTCTTCCTCATGTTCCCCAATTGGTTCTTGCCCATTGGTCGTCCTGGCATTGCTCTGGGTGGTGGATTGAGCATGGTGGTATTCCGTTACATTCTATTATTGACGGGACAAGGACCAGTGTTCGATGCTCCCAAGGTGATCATCCTCGAGCCACTCTTCTTGCTCTTTGGTTTGATGTTGACTACCATTTATCTCGAGAAGATGGAACGCGGTGGTCTATTCGATAGACTTCGTGACAGTTTGGATGATCCCGTCAATTGGAAGCGTTCGGCCAAGATTATGGCCATGAGTACTATTGGATCGGCTGCCGTCATGAATGATTCCGTCGTGCTCATCTTTTCGGGTGTCGTTGTCGACTTATGCGTTCGTCACAAGGTTGCCAACTCCTTGCCTTATCTTCTCTCCCTGGCCACTACTGCCAACACCGGAAGTGCCCTCACCATGACGGGCAACCCCCAGAATATTTTGATTGTCTCCCTTGCCTACGACGATATCTCGTGGACGGAGTTTTCTTCCAACATGGTTCTGCCTGTTACGGTGGCCTCCATCATCAATGCGACAATGCTTTTCATCTACTACAGTAGTGAACTCTTCCCAGGATCCTCCGGACTTCTCGAGTGCCTTGGAATTGTGTTCAGTGGCAATCGCACTCCCGAGATGTTGGCGCAAGAACACGCCTACCATGCACGCAACGTAGTAAAGGTGGATGAGGAGGTCACCAGCTACGGATGGAGTATCTGGTCCAAGATCCAAATTGTCATTGTGTCCATCTTCTTGGTCTGCTTCGCCGTTGGACTCGATGTGTGCGTCACCTCCATCTGTGCCGGTGCCATCCTCATGGTCATTGCGGCCTGGAAGAGGCAACACTTTGATCCCAAGCCAGAGGTGGTGGAGTATGATGCCGAGGGGAACACCCTCCCCCCCAAGAAGATGTACGACATGGATGGGAATGAAATCGAGCCAGAGGAGGAGGAGCTCGTGACCGAGTCCGAGACTACATTGACCGAGGTCGATTATGGTCTACTCATGCTTTTCATTGGACAGTTCATCCTCATTGGTTCGTTTGATGATACCGGTGTACCCCAGGCATTCTTCAACTTGGCCATGGGTGGATGTGCCGAGCAAATGACTGCCGTGCCCTGCGTGTACTGGTTCGTTCTTGTCATCACAATCCTATCGAATGTAGCCTCGAACGTTCCCGTGGTGCAAATGCTTGCTGCTACCTTCCCCTACGCTACACCCTACGATTGGATGCAAGTCTCCTTCTCTGCCACCATCGCGGGTAACTTGACCATGTTGGGATCGGCCGCCAATATGATTGTTGCCTTCCAGGCCGCCAAGGTTGGAGATCGTACCTTCACTAGCGAGCGCCATGCACCTTTTGGTATCCCATCGACAATCATTTCGCTATATGCTGGTACCTTCCTTTTGTCGATGGTGCATTTCTCGCCAGAGTGCAGTGTGAGGCTTGGAAACTGTGAGGATGAAGCAGCTGCATGAAACTAATGTTATCTTTGGGTTGTGAAGTCATCTAATATCTCTGGGATTAAACGGGGGATAGAAGTGTTTGCAGAAGAAATGAAGAGCAGATATTCATTTCTTTATCGTTATAATAATATATGTTAAGGTTCGAATTATGAAACTGATATTTGCAACTCTACCATAGTACTGCTAGGATCTTTGTTTAGCGGTTCTTTTCCAAGGAGTGTGGAGTGGTGCTACCATACGAATACTCGCTAATCAGTCCAGGGGTGGAGAAAGGTGCAATAGGTCGTAGCTTGGGGTGCGTATTGAACTACGATACAGGGAATAAATACAAGTTGGTGGGATATCTTGTGATAACAACTGAAACATAGTTTAGGATCTCAACAACTTGGTGATCATAACACCAAGTAAAGTCACCCAATCTCCTCGACATTGCCTGATATTGAACTTCGATACATGGCATCTATCACCTGCACTGTTCTCAAACCGATCAACGAATCATTCACCACTGCATTTTGCACATGTATACCCCGAGCATACTGCATTGAAGAAGCATGGCATGCATCTAAAAACGATTTCATGCTCCCGGGTCCATTCCCCTCCTGCTTTCCATCTTCAAAGTAAAATCCATCTTTCAATTCCGAAGCCACGTCATCTCCCAAAAGATCAGACCAATCTTGACCACGAGCGCACGGGAACAATGATTGCCCATCTTCTTTCTTTCCAAGATCAGTTTTCCGCAGTTCCAATCTCCCAGATTCAGGAATTCGATCATCGCCACCATACAGGAGACATCCCTCCTCTCCAAACAGTTCAATTTTGATATGTTTCCCGACAGGTGGATCAGCATACTGACTTCCAGGCAGTAACGCTGTACCAGACAGTGCAAACGTTATACCATCGTGACAAGTAATGACGGCAGCAAAGGAGAGGTCCGCTCCTGTATTGGTAGCATGGGACATGTTGCAAAACACCTTTGTGGGAATGGCAATGTCTATGTGTTCATCTTTCTTGTTCTCGCCAGCACCCAGCACAGCATAAATCCAAGCCAAGACATGAGCAATTTGACCGTAGGCATAACCATTTCCAATCATTGGACGTTGTTGATTCTCGTCGTCGTCAGGTGATGAAGCAGTTTGCCAAGGTGTTGTTGATACCCATGCATGATTGGAGGGGTCATTGAATAACCACATGAGCGGCTAGAAGATGCATGATACAAGTGAGCATGTGGAAATGGAAGAAATGTTTTCGAGCACACAACGAATGCTTCGTATTCTTACACCATTCATGGACGCCGAAATATGCCGTATCTTGCCAATCCCATTCAATGCAATGATGTGCCGAGCGATTTGAGTCTGTGGTCTGTAGCTTGCGGTGTGATTAATAATGAATGCACCTGGTCAAAATTACGAGCACCAAACGTCAAAATACACATGAGAATGGTGCAAGTAATGTTCAGCTCTATATATTGCAAAGTGTATGCTCACCTTCCGTATAATGAAGATTACTCATCGCCCACAATTTCCTTGCCTCGATTACATCTGTTGTCATTGGCTTCTCCATCAGTATATTTATCACTCTATGCGCTGTATTCTCTCCTCCCTCCGCGTGTCGTTGTCTCCGAGAAATGCCTTCCTGCAACAATGGCATGCCCACCTGATAATGAGATGCATGTGATGTAGCGATAATTGCACCATCCAAGATAGGGCCCACTGCTTCATCTGCCAACATTTCTGAAACAGAATGGTACCACGGACAATTATATTTTGTTGCGAGCTGTGAAAGTGAAAGGAGGGGGGAGGAAACCAATGTCGATGTAGGATTTGGGGTGGAATTCACCAATGCCGCAATTTTGATGTGAGGTGAATGAGCAGCAAGATGTGGAAGGTGCCATCCTATGAGTGAGCATGATATAAGGAGTATCATGACGTGAGATTTCAGTATTGGAAGAATAAATTGTGGAAGTGAAATAATAATAATTACCAGGTCTCACCTTGAGCCCACCATCCACAACCGATCAACGCAATTCGCACAACATTCTCCTCCTCGACTTCGTTATGATCCGAATCTTCGTTCATCGATCGATCATTGGCATTGGATGAGTAAACCAAAAAGCAATGAAAAATTCGACCGATCGCTCAGAAATTTGTCTGCCTCTATCGGTATGTCAGACGATGAAATCAGTGGCGACGTTCGATATGGTGATGGACGGCTACGCAGCGAGCAGCGAAGACAAAACCCGCCAGCGGAGGAACGTGCAAACGGAAGCGGAAGAGTTATGGTCGATGGCGGGGGTGGCGTGGTAGATCAATGGGCTGAGATCTAACGATGACCCGAGATCTTGCTACGGCTACAGAGTGGTCTCATCATGGTGCAGGGTGCAGGTAGGTAGGAACACATGCAGCCCGGCGGTGAAAGATATTCATATTATGGGCGGGCGGGGGGGAGTGTCAAAGTAAAATGGGGGCTTCCCCCCTCATCCCGCTGGGGAGACATACAGCGATGCACATGAAAAACAGCGAATTCTGTACTGATTCCTATTTACTCTTGAGTGAGATTCGACATCAACTTGAGAATCCTTCGGCGATGATTTCTCAAAAATAATTACGATGGAATCAATATTAAATGAGTATTAAGAGTTCCAATGTACTTGTTGGAGACAAGTGAAGAAGGCGAAACGGCAAATGAGAATTCGAATTTCATGCCACGTAGACTTGCCTCCACAAAAGAAATAATGAATGCTTGATTACTTATTTCTTCTCCTATCGAGAAGAACCTTCAACAAATTAATTGATCGATCTACCGTAGGCGAGGGCAAGGAGAGGCAATCAGTCCCAGCAAAAGCTTCATTCAGAGAGCAAACAACAAAGGAGACTATTGAATTCATTCACCATGGTGCTTGAGGTCACCGATATCAGCAGCGGCGGAGAAATCGCCACCGCCTCTCCCAAGCAGGGCCATGATGTTGTTGTCACCGAAACGTCGACCGCAGCGGCAACGAACACCTCTCCGGTGATCGAGTCTCGTGATGCCCCCTCGGTGACATCTTCCTCCAGTTCCATGCGCATGTATGCCGACGAATTGACGGACCCCGAACGCCAGAATACTGAGGAACTCCTAGGATTCTCGCCAACGAATGAGCATCGCGATCAACCTGTTTGTGGTGCATATTTCAACAGTACTCCCACCACCAGCGTAGATGTGAAACGAGTATCGTCTATCGTTGTACCAGTTGCCGATGAACGTCAAGCAGATAGCGCAGCTAATGAGGCGGTAGCGATCGTGGCTGATGTTGCTGAGATGCTGGAAGAGACAAAAAACGATGTTTCGATTGAGAAAAAGCCGGTTGGGGATGAGACGATTGAGAATGAGGTAGTACTGGAGGAGAAAGAAGAGATCATCACGACGGACTTGGTGGAGGAGAAGCTCGTAGAAGACGAGACGACAAAGGAGATGGAGGGAGAGGTCACGGAAGCACCTGATGGTGAGGATGCCCAAGATGCGGAGACAGTAGTCACTGAACCAACTCCCGAGCCGGTATTTCTAGAGTCTAAACCTGATTCCATCGAGGCATCATTTTCAAAGTGCGACCAACTTGATGAGGTCGAACAAATTGAGGCCGAACCAGAAACTGTAGAGGTTGTGACATCATTGGCAACCAGCAACGGGGAAAAGAAAAAGAGAGTATCCTTTCTTTTATCAAAGGCGGGATCGAAGGCTTCATTGGTCGCTTCACTCGCAAGTTCCCGTGCAAAGAGTGTCACCAATACCTTGTCAAGTCTCTCAAAGCCATCTGTGCCCAAGGCATCGTTGCGCAAGATGGCGAAGTTGCCCAAGATGGAGAAGGTGCCGTCAGTGAAAAAGTTGTCCAGTTCTGTTGTGGCAGAGAGTCGTAGGCGTCTATCCAGTCTACCCAAACCTCAGCGTTCCTTGCCCTTCTCACCAAAGAAACTGAGCAAGCCTAGTTTTGGGAAGAAATCGAAGAAGACGGAACAAGTATCTCCTCAAGAGGACGAAGATCTGGAAAGTGCCACGCCTAAGGATGAACTCTCGACTTCAACTTCGATTGTCACTGAGAACCAAACCGTATGCCTGGTAAGATATTTTTACTCTTTTTTGCAGTCTGCTGAATAACAACTATCTCATATTTCTCGCATATCGTAGCCAAACAAATTTGAATTACAGGAACAAGTCAAAGGTGAATCTGAGTCGAAAGTTGCCGAAGTTGACACCCCTGCGGTCGCAGAGGCTCACGTTACTGTGTCGGAGGCACCCATTTCTATCGCAGAGGAACCTTCCCATCGAAGCTACTTCGATGATTTGCTGGATAAGATTGATTTACTATGCGCCCCCGTGTGCAAGAAGGACTTCACTAACGAGACTTTGTGTGCACCGGCGTCAACGTTTGAATGCGCGGGAGAAAATTCTCAGTTGATGATAAACACCATCACCACTGAACCATCCATTCAAGATGCGCCCCTATCCGTCTGCTCCGTCGCTACTGAACAGGATTTCGGTGAAGAAAAGCAATCAGTTCAAGAGACGGAACCAGGCAAGCTTGATGTGGCCGCCATGATGGCAAAGAAGGCATTGGATAAGGGTACCGACACTGCTGAGGGCAAGTCTAAGTTTAGTTTCCGTCGATCGAATCTTAAGAAGGAGAAGTCCATGAAATCTTCCCTCAAGATATTTTCACCGAGTGGATCATCAGTCAAAAAGGCAAGCGAGATGAAGAAGGTGGCTGGACAATCACTTCGTCGGCTCACCAGCAAAAACGCTGGCGAAGCGCCAAACAAGGAAGTGGAGGAGGACTTCAAAGTCACAGCAAATTCTCAATCTTTAGATGAGGTCCTAGCAACTCCGCTAACTCAATCTTATCTCGATGCACAGACTGATGCTGCTGTGCTGGATCTGACTACTCCAAAAAAAGATAATACATCTGAGCCTGCCGCAGCGAAATCGACTGATGCCGAAGCGCTCCTCGGTTTGAGTCAAAGTAAAGGGGACGAAACCTCCGCGCCTGCGGTCCACGGCGACGCAGAAGCTCTTCTTGGGAAAAGTCGAAGCAATCTCTAAAGAACTCCTCGTAGGAGCATTTCTGGGTTCATTCAAAGAATACCTTGTCGTTGTTGTTTGTTTTTTGTGTAGATGTTCCGAACAATATCAATTTATCATATCTTAAAAGGAATAAAGAGTTATTTTCAATGGAACACAGTAATTATTTGCTTATACAAGAAAAGTTTATCATGAACTTTTTACGCACATCGATCCACTCACTAGAACGACTTCATCATTATGTGGGGCGGTAATGTACAATATGGAAAGAAGAGAAAGCGCAATCCACAAGTTTCTCTACGACGATCGACCTCGCAATGCTTCTTCTAACTCTCGAATTGCTTGATCAAAATAATCCAACTCATTCGACTCATCACCCTTCACTCCTTCATTCACAACTCTCTCTGATGAAGAAGCCGTTCCATAAAACCGTTTCAAACGTTGGCTCATCCTCCGATCAAGGTATTGATCTGCCTTCTTATCCAGCATGGACACTGCCAACGTCTTCTTCTGTTTATCAAGATCGATAATACGCACTTTCACCGAGTCTCCCTCATTGAGATGCTGTCGTACATTTTCGATTGCACCACCCGTGATTCTACTAATGTGCAACAACGCATTAACTTTGGTACCGACATCCACAAAGACACCGTAGGGTACGACAGAATCGACTCGTCCTTCCAAGGTGTCACCCACTTTCAGAGTATCCAAGTCAACTCGTTTCGGACGAGGTTTGCGCAAGCTGATTCCTACAGCACTCTTTTTGAGATCGAGACTAACGACACGTGCATCCTCGATGCGATCTCCCACTTTGATTACATCATGTATGTTTGATACAATCGTGTCTTGTATTTGAGAGATGTGAAGCAGTGCAGTTCCAGGCCGACTGCCTAGTGTTGCGTAACCAATATTGACAAATGCTCCAAAGTCGCATACATCCACGACAACACCGGATAATGTAGATCCAATACTTTGTATCCCCATATCAGAATTGTACGAGAGAGTCAGAGTACTTGTACTAAATGGAAAAGGCGACACAACATCATCCGAATGCGAGTTGCTTACCGTAAATCTTTCAGTGCCTTGAACGATTTGTTCTTCGCACCCCCCTTTCTATTTCTATCTGGTACATTTTTCACTATGATATTTGTCTTGACATTTCTACTTGATATTGTTTCATTGTTCTCTGAAGATGGCGGCGACTTGGGTGTTTTTGTATCATTTGCCAAGTGAAAGGTAGGAGTAGTTGATTTTGTCACTGGT
Organism: Discostella pseudostelligera; assembly: GCA_036940085.1. Lineage (NCBI taxonomy): Eukaryota > Bacillariophyta > Thalassiosirophyceae > Thalassiosirales > Thalassiosiraceae > Discostella > Discostella pseudostelligera. The sequence goes on from JALLBK010000150.1 coordinate 25,969, forward strand.
GGTGTAATTGCAGTGGACGATTGAAGTTGTTGTTGTTTACCGTTCGTTCCTGCTCCTATCACCCTCGCGGAAGGTCTACGACGAGGATTTGGTGGAGAAAATGCTGGAGATGAAGATGTTATTTGCAATTGAAGATCGTACACATGGACATTGCACATGGACAATCATAATACTAACATGACAGAAACAACGACAGTCAGAATAATTTGTCGTCAAGATCATTCTATTTCAGCCCCCAAAGCAAGAATACTCACCATCAACTTCATGCTGTGATAAAGCAATGACCAATGCAGCGGTAGCAAAGATTGCAGAACATCTGGATGTGAAGAGTATCATATTTAATATTTGATATCGTGGCAATATCACAGAGATCAATGTCAAATGGAGTGATCGATTGTTTGTTTGAATGCCAGAGACCAATGTCGTCGACAAGAATACCGATGGGGATGTTGGAGGACGATCTACGCAGTGAGATGAAATGGAAGATAGAAAATCGATATGCCGATAATAAGTATCGAATGTTCCTGCGTTATTCTTTTGTAGAATTGTGGTGTCATACTTTCATGAGGGTCGAGCCGAGCGAGAGTGTGAAGCGTTGCAGGCGCCATCCAGCATCGATCAAAACGTGCTAGCTCTATGGTACGGCAGCCGCTGGATGGCGGCGACTTCTCTTCATTGTTCTCTTGTTCTTCTGCTGACATCATCACACCGCGTGGTGTGTGGTGGTGACTCACAATGATGAGAGATGAATGAGACAAGCACGTGTCAGCGCCGCGTCAGCTGTCGGTCTCCTTCGACGGACAGACGAGACATGTGGCGCGCCATTTTAGAAATAATGGCGGGAATAAGGGAATCTTGTTGGTACTGAATTCCTACATGGACGAAATGGCGGGAAATGGATTCAACCTCAACCTCAACAATCAAAGCAACAAGCAAAAGCAATCCAAAAAATAAATCCTCCAACCATGGTGAAGCTCGCCCGTATCCAAACCTCCTCCTCAGCCAATGCCGGCGGCCAACAATCCTCAGTGCCGACGCTCCTTACGGCCCAAATCACCTCCCTCTCCTTTCAATCACCCGAAATCCAAACTTACTTGTCCAACAATGACATTGCTCCGACCGCATACCATTACATCAACTTATCCTCCATTGCCACCACCGCCTCCACCTTTTTATCAATGGGCGAAACGGCCATCCAAAAAGCCAAAACGTTGATTGAGCAAGCCGCCTCTGTCGATGCTACAGTGACCTCTCCATTCACTACAAACAATGTCATCTTTTCCAATAAAGTAAGCCGTCTCCTCTCTCCCCTCGACGGTCCAACTGAAGTGGGCAAATTGATATGCATTGGTATGAATTACGTGGATCATTGTACTGAACAGAATACTCCCGTGCCTACGGCGCCTGTGGTATTTTCAAAGTTTGGCAGTTGCATAATTGGACCGGGGGATGGTATACCACGATATGGCCCACCACAAGAAGAAAGTGTTCCAAGTCATGGTGCAATCAATGCCAACTTAGACACTCACCCCACTGTCACGTCCAAACTAGATTACGAAGTTGAGCTCGGAATAGTCATTGGATCGACAGTACCACGATTTACATCTTCAGAAGATGCACACAAGCATATTGGCGGATATACTGTAATTCACGATGTCTCGGCACGGGATTTGCAATTTGAGGCCAATGGAGGCCAATGGCTACTGGGAAAATGTGGCGATGGGTATGCTCCTTTGGGTCCAGTCATTGCTACATTGGATGAATTTTGTAAGGAGGATGGGAAAGAGGATCCATTTGCTGGAGTGGGAGATTTGCATATTGAATGTCGACTTGTTACCCAAACGAAGAAGGAGGGCAAGGATGCTTCTGGAGTACAAGTATTGCAATCCTCATCAACATCCAATATGATATTTTCTCCACCTGCGATTGTATCCTACCTATCCAAATTCATGACTTTGTATCCCGGTGACACCATCGCCACGGGCACTCCCCCCGGTGTGGGATGTTTTCGTAAACCAGAACCACTTTGGTTAAAGAATGGGGATGTAGTGGAGTGTGAAATTGAAGGAATTGGAGTATTGAGCAATGTGGTAGTGGAGGAGCAGGAGCATAGCCTTGGTGAGAAGCCTGAGAGTCAGACGGCAGGAGATAATTCTTCGACTGTGGAAGCAAAGAAGTCAGACGATGCAGCAGCTCCATCCATCGCAAAGGGACCTCCATCGCAATTGAATGTCTCCAATGATACCGTCAGCAACGTCGGTCCACAGAAACAACGGCTCAAGAACACAGTCTGCATAATAACAGGGGGTGCCCGTGGATTGGGATATGGGATTGCACTTCGTCTTGCTCAGGAGGGTGCAAGTATCGTTGCATTACTGGATATGAAGAAGGAGGAGCTTGATGAGGCGGCCTCGCAATTGGAAACTGAGTTGCGCATGACTCTGGATGGTGCTCCATCATCGAAACGCACATTTTATGGCCTCGTTTGTGATGTAACCAACCTGGAGCAAGTTACAGAGACATTTCATCATGTCGCTACCACCCTATCCCCCACGAAACGGATTGACATTCTCGTTCAGGCAGCAGGAGTTACCGGCACCACCAACATTCTAACTCATGATCCTATCCAGCCGGCGAATTTTGACTTTGTCATGGATATCAACATCAAGGGGATCTTTCATGGATGTCATGCCGTATTGCCCTACATGCTCAAACAAAACTATGGACGGATTATTAATATTGCCTCAATTGCTGGTAAGGAGGGCAATGCTGGAATGCTCGCCTACTCGACTTCCAAGGCAGCAGTGATTGGACTTACGAAAACGGTAGGAAAGGAGTATGCATTGGATGGAATTACTTGCAATGCCATTGCCCCCGCAGTGGTTTGGACGAAGATGGTGGAGATGTTGCCAGCGGCGCAAGTGACGTATATGACAGATAAAATTCCAATGTAAGTTTCCGAAGTGTGCACCGATGGAACTTGAATGGATGCCTCATTGAGTCTCTCATGATATCGTTTTGCTCTTTTCACACTCGACCAACCGACATTGTCAGGAAACGGTGTGGGAGGGTTGAAGAAATCGCTGCTCTGGTGGCGTTTGCGGCCAGCGAAGAGGCGGGATTTACTTCTGGCTTCTGTTGGGATGCCACCGGAGGACGGGCTACCTATTGAATTGTTTAAATATTCATTATATGGTACTCCGTTTATTTGGGGATGAATTGCCCCGAAATTGATGTAAAAGAATCGAACGTACGTTACAAATAGTTCAAGTAATTAGTGTCTCTGACTGTAGTTCAACTTTTTGCCTGTTATCCCCTAAGCCGTTCGCCTTGACATAGCTCCACATTAGAAGTAGTCAACCAATTGCCATTATCAGATCAAACCTGCTTCTTTCAATGCATTTTCTACAACACCATGAAAATCAGGCGATAGCTCATCCAAAGGTGGACGCAAGTATGCGGTGTCAATTTTTCCAATCCGTTGGACTGCCCACTTAATTGGGATTGGATTCGCCTCACAAAACTCGTCTTTGTGTAACCTTCTTAGTGGTGAGTTAATTCGTTCCACCTTGTCTGTGTCTTTCTTCAACGCCGCCATCATTAAATTGTGCATCATAGATGGAGCAACATTGGCAGTTACCGAAATACACCCATCGCCACCTCTCAGTACAAATTCGTCAGTTGTCCCATCGTCACCACTCAAGAGAAGAAGCGAATCAATCGGCACGCCATTTGCCTCACATGCCTCGTGAATTTTAGCAACCCGAGATACATCTCCCGTTGCCTCCTTCACGGCTACAATATTTGGATGACCCGCTACCTTCCCTATACTTTCGGGGAGGAAGTCCACACCGGTGCGCCCAGGAACATTGTAAATACAAACTGGTAGGCCAAGATCTGCCATTGTTTCGAAGTGACGGATAAGTCCACGTTGGGGAGGTTTGACATAGTAGGGAGTAACCACGAGGGAGGCATCACAGCCACAATCGATTGCCTGAAGCGTCTGTTCTTTTACATGCTCTGGATCAATTGTCCCTGTGCCAACAAGAATTGGAATTTTCCCCTTTACTTCCTCCACAGCAACGTCTAATACCATTTTACGTTCCTTCATCGTCAATACCGATGCTTCTCCGGTAGTTCCTAGAATACAGAGACCATCAGTTCCACTCTCAAGGTGAAATTGAAGAAGTGATCGTAGTGAGGGAATGTCGATGGCTCCAGTATTTGTCATGGGTGTGACCAATGCAACATAGCTACCCTGCCTCATTGGAATCTACCTCACATCAAATATAAAAATACCCCATCAATTTGAGATGAATGCAACACTGGCAAATCATAATAAGAGTGAAGTGTGGCAACTCACCCGCTCGTTTGAATTGTTGCCGACGGCGGATAGTTGGCTAGGGGACAAAGCCACAGCGAGTTGACTGGTTGACGAAATATTTCTAACACCCGAATTCCGATTATTTATTGAGATAAATGCTACGTTTGCAGAGACGTGAAGTCGATTTGAGAAAATAAGTTGCAAACGAGAACGATACCACCATGGAGGGTTCAGTAACAAAGATACACCACACTTACCATTGACCGATGTCAAGGCAAGGGCCGCGTAGGCTACGCAGATGAACCTCATTTTTTGTAAATAAAGACAAATATTCTAGAAGCCTATATCATTCGCTGTTGCACCAGAGCAGGGGGCACTGAAACGATGAAACAAGGTGCTAGTACGATACTACTTGATATCAGTGATGGTGATCCGAATCCAAACCGCGCTCGCCATGGCCATGGCGATGGTGAAGCAAGCAAAAAATCAGCGGTGGATGGTGGGCGGCGAGCAGCTGCCAGCACCGCGGACAGACCACCACTGGTCGCTCATCCATCCCACCAAAAATATCTCCACAGCCTTCCCGCCAAAAGCTTTTCTCAATCTCCTTCCCATCTATCAGCGCGGACCGAGCACTACGAAAGACTACGAACCGACCAACACCCGAGGCAACGTGAGGCAACGTTCAGATATGTCATGGTCTACGGTCTCCGTCTTCACTCCTTCATCTCATGCATTAAAATATCGTAGAGTGATTGCACTTATTCAGTACTAGTTGATTCGATGCTACAATATCAAACTGCAGTACATAGCTGACAACAACATAGAGTGCTTAATCTTCATTCGAATTTATATTCAACAATAACAAATACTTGCAGTTATCTCTCATGAGCGTGTAGTAGCGTGTGTACGGCATGTTTGTTGTTATTGTCGTCATTCAAGCCGCACACACCAAATTCTTCGGCAATTTCATTCGCAATCAAATCTGTGAAACCTTGAGGTAGGTCTATGTCGTTGTCGGATATGTCTTCTACCGTTTCATCAGCTGTGCATTCTGTTGCTCTACATTCCGTTGCTCCAATGCTGAATTTATCCTTTTCAAGCTTGAGTATCTCTTTTTCACGGTTAATTTCGTCGAGAATAAGTGCCATTAGGATATCTTCTTCTGCTTTGGATTTCTTCTCCGCCTTGCTCTTCCCAAACTTGGACATTTGCATAGCAAACCATTTTGAAGCCTTCTCTGGCTCAATGCTGTTAACCACTTTATTCGTCTCGGAATGACCATCATCAGTAGGTACCAGTGTGAAGCTCTGCATTACACACAATTCAAGTTGCTCATTCATTCCGACAGCTTCTTCGGCGCATTCGAGAGTCGTACACCTCTCTTTGACCCTATCACAACAAGTACTAACATGATCCACGCAGTTCAGTATGACTTCATAGGTATTTTCTTTTGCAGTTTCGACTACTTTCCACTTGTCACCCAACAGATTCCGCGGGCTTACTGCTCCAGCTGCACTTTCGAACCATGAGCATATTGTTTCACCAGACGTGGCTCGTCCACCACTCGCCGTGGAAGGTAAGTATCTGTCATTATTGATCGCGGATACATCTACACAATCGCCATCACCTCCTGATACCACCATCTTCCCCTTGTCAGAACTGCTAGAATTGAGACTCTTGTTCGGCTTCGAGCTTTCAGTTTTGTCATTGGTAGTAAGCTTTTTCTCTTTAACTTCGGGATCAGTTGCGCTGCCGCTTGGAAATGGTAATGTCATCTCGATTGCCGTAATATTGCCAGGTTCCAACCCGATTTGACGAATTGAGGCGAGGGCTGTTGCATCTGTAGATGCGGGTGAAGTTGCTCGAGGAGCACTACCACCTAGTTTGGCAGTCGAATCACGTTTGTTCTGCACAGTCCTCGCAAAAAATGCGCCACGGATCATGCTTGTCTTCGGTATTGATTCATTACTTGGCTTTGTCTTTTTGAATAATCCGATTATCTTGCGAGTAGGCTCTCTCTTTTCTGGGAGGATCGTGTCCGTTGGTAGAGAAGTGGCAGTTGTGACAGTACATCCATCAATATTGTTCGCCGACGCTCTGCTTCTACCCGCAAGGCTGTAGGTAGAGTTGCTGTCCTTGTCCTCCATTGTAGCGGAGAATTTTCCTGCTCCTTTGGAAGCTTTCCCAGCCCTCTCCATTTGCATTGACATTCTATTGCCTTTGGATGGTTTGATAGCCGACTTTATTCCTGATTCGTTCATAATCTCGGCGCAAGTTTGTTCTTCTAAACACACCTCTTCTCCACATTGGGAAGTAAACGAAGGATTACGCCGAAGAGGCATCTCCTCAGGGAGTTCACGCACACTCCACACAGAATCTGATCCTTCGCTGGTGACGCGTTCAAGTACGTCTTGACTTAAATCACTCCTCATCCGTGCCTCTTTATCGTCACTCTTCAACTTGGCATCAGCATCAGGGTGCGATGCAATAATATTTGATAGATCACTAGCAGTACACGTCGACTCGGAATAATCTGATTGAGAAATGGAGGCAAGCAAGTCGTCGAATGCATAGTCCTTGCTCATCGATGAGTCGCCGTGAAATAAAGATAAGCTGTTTGTGCTCTCTGTGCCAATTGACCGAGAGTAGGATGTCCATTCACGACGAACACTCCCGACATCATCACGGCTTTCCACATGGCTCACGGTTGTTGATATCGTTGGAGTCACTCCAACGCTTGGTGCATTAGTCTTATTGGTTCCGGTACCATTCTGCAGCCCTTTCGATGAATCGCGCGCTATATCCAACTCTCCATGGACAAGCAGTTCACCGAGGTTGAGAATCGTACTCATTTCTTTTGCACGACGACTTGACTTTTAGAGGAGTAAGAGTTGAATGCTCTACCTCCTTATGTGAATTGGTGTTATCTCGATTGTTGATTCGAACCCGCCCTTCAGCGGTGTCATAGTAGTCGTTGGTTGTATGTGTGGATAGATGATGATTATGTGATGGTAGCACCATGCACCATGTATTATTGTGAGCGGCAGGATGCCATGATGCAGAATGCGATAAGGTAGAGATGGGGTGGGAAGAATTCTTTCGGTTGGAAGTTTACTTCCCACCCTTCTCGACGTTGAGCGATGCACATGAAAATTTGGCGCGAACTATTTTGGGACGACGTCTCGACTCCACTCTTCCACGAGGCAGTGATTTGGCGGGAAGGGCAGCATGGATGCCGCCCGCCGGTCGCACAAAAACAAAAAGAAGTGGGACGACGACCATGGACATGTACGCCGGCGGCGATGGTAGCGCCTCTTGCCCCACCGACGCAACATCCATGCACGAAGAAGACACCAATGCTCATCCCTCGATGGAGGAGGTGTACGACGTCGTTATCTGTGGTACAGATCTCATCCAATCCGTACTCTCCTCCGCATTAAGCCGTGCGGGCAAGAGGGTATTGCACTGCGATGGACGTGAATGGTATGGTGGATTTGATGCAGTTTTGCATGCCGGCTCAACGTTGGATTCCTTCATTGGGGAATGCGAACGATTTGCATGTGCATTGGCTCGGGAGAGGGTAGAACTGAAGTGCAACGACGACGACAACAAGGATGCCGATTCGCCAACACTTCTTCATTTGCTGCCGGAAGAAAAACAAGGCGATTTGAGGGTCCACTCACAAACTTTTGTAGCAGCATCAATAGATTTTGGGACGATGGAGAATTTGGATAGCAAAACTGATGTTGAAAATACGAACAATGGAAATACCACAACTGATTCATCATCTGTTAATGAAACGAATCAACCCTCGGTGCATCCGCTTGAAAAAGGATTTTGCTTTGATATTACTCCTAATCTTCTCTACGCATCTGGGGACGCCGTTGATGGCTTGGTCAAGAGTGAAGTTTCCGAATACCTCGAATTCAAGAGTTTGAAAGGACTTTATCTTCTCACGGAAGATCAAAAATCATCAATGACAACAAAAGGACGACGTGGACATGGTCGCTCCACTGCCCAGGAAAAACCAAACAATTGTGATGGGGATGATGTCACTGCGGTTGATAAGCGGCTGGCAATATATCGTGTGCCATGTTCTAAGGCCGACGTATTTCGTTCGGAGCTCCTCTCTCCGATTGATAAGCGGCGGCTCATGAAGTTTTTACAGTTGATATTAGACTATGGGATGGCAACTCAAGGGGGAGGAGATGATCAGTCATCAAGCAACCCCGTTGATGATGCTTCGGACAATCAAAATCGGGGAGACGAGGCAGACGATAATCACGTCAATGCAAATACAAACCCCGATCTTGGAGAAGACACAGTAAAGTCCGTCAACGAGCGTTATCTACACCGTGGCCGCGCGCTATCTCGTCCACAGAATAAAGCAATGCCATCATCATCGGACATGGATGCATTATTGCGTTCTATACGAGACAAGTTGAGCTTCTCAGATTATTTGACACAAGTCGCAAAGCTGCCTGCGCGGCTGTCCAACGTCATACTTTATGCCATGGCACTAGCTCCATTTGGATCTTCGGGCTGCGATAAAGCTGGCGTACACAACGACTCATCGACCGATCAAGCCTCGCAGTACTCAACGAAAGATGGCGTAGACGATCTTGTTCGTCATCTAACTGCCCTAGGTAGATTTGGCGACACTGCTTTTCTCGTTCCCATGTATGGAAGTGGAGAATTGAGTCAAGCCTTTTGCAGGAGTGGAGCAGTTTATGGATCAACATACATGCTTCGGAGATCGCCGACTGCCGTGTCGATAGATAGCAACGCACGTGTCCAAGCCATCATCTTAAAAGGAGAACACCATATTGGAGGGAAGTACGATGATTTGGACACAGATGATGTTTCAGATAAAACAATTCATTGTAAGCATGTCATCGTTCCTAGTACAATGATGAGGGCGTCACCGACGTGCACAAAAATAAGGACGTATCGAAGGATCAGTGTTCTGCAAGGCAAGCTGATGTTGGACCAAGTTCAAAATAATGATTCAAAGGATTGTTGTGATACCGATCAAAGACATGCAATCATCATACCTCCTGGAACTTCTAGTCTAGGAAATACTTCAGCAATTAATGGAGTAGCTGTGGACGAGAGCGCCTTTGTGGCGCCTCCGGGGAGGAACTACACCGTCTTGCATCTATCTACGAGTAGTCAAGAAGTGGATGGCGCTATTGATGAGCTCTCATTGAATTCACTGAGTGAAGCTGTAAACTATCTGATTGTCAGCAGATCGAACAAGGATGATGCACCATGCCAAGAGTGCCATCACATTGCATTTAGTTATGCTACCGATGCGTCAAGCCCTGCAGACGAAGATACAAATCATCCTTTAGGATTGCACATTTGTCATCGAGGCAAGCAATCGCTCACCGTTGACTCGGCATTTAGGGAAGCAAGACGAATTTTCGAGATCATTTGTCCAGACTCTGAGTTTCTTGCCCTAGCAAAGCAGGTGGAAGATAAAGTTGTTTACCGTGATAATCATGATGACGATGATGAGAAGGATGTCCTCGAGAGCGCATGCACCATGATTCAAGCCCCGGCACAGGAGAAACTGCCAGCTAAAGGAAATTCAACCGAGATTGTTAGTGGTGATGATTCGTGAGCCTGTCTATCATAACCATAAGTAGTTGGTCACGGAATTAGTAATTCCATACAATCTCAGTCGATTGTGGAGAACTCCAAAACTAACTGGATCAATTGCCACGTCTACTAATAACATATGTGGGTTTACTAAAATATCTTATGCCTTAAGCTCCTTGATCTTCTGTGCGATAATCCTGCTCTTTTGCTTCTTGGCAACCATAACCTTGAACCTATCAAAATCGGACAAGTTCGACCTCTTCTTCTTCGCCTCAAGCTTCTTGGCCCAAGATGATCCCTCCCATTTGGCTAACGTATCACCCTCCTTCCAGGCAGCTTTCAATGTCTTCGCACGGGCATTGCGTTGGATCTTTACAGTGAGGTCAGTGAGTGCTATTTTTCGGTAGGACACCACTTGACGGGAAACACCGGTGATTTCCTCTGGACCATCCACTAGGCATTTGTTCTGATCGACAATATCAATGACTGTGGCGATCTTTCCGGCATCAGGTCCGTGGTTGATCAAAACCACTCGGCCTACTTCGACGTAACGTGAGAATCCCATTTTTGATTTGTGTTTATCTGGGAGGTATTGATGAGAGATTGTTGTGGTGCAGCGGACGCACAAGCAGGAGCGAGAGTATGGGTGAGAAAGATGATGATGACGAAGACAAATAATCCATGGATCGGCGACAAAAGCAATAGCTATACACCAAGACAATTGGCTTCAACACGATCAAATGTTTGCTTCCTAGAGTCAACAACCTGGCTCAATTTGCAGGAGTGCAAGCCACAGACCGTATCGATCTCGAGACCAACATCGTCAGCCCACATTCCCAGATAGCGAATGCAGCGTCGCCGGTGCCATCGTTCAATCATATTCTACGGCACGTCATAATCATACATTTATTGATTTCCTTTGCATTATCCGCTGCCCTACGGACCCTTCACCATTGCCGACACACCTTGGTTGCGGAATCGTCGTCGTCGATGAGATGAATGTTTGGACAGCGTCCTTTGGTGTTGGTGATGGTGATGGTGAGAGTGAGAGGGATCGTTGACTCGACTTAGTACAAGGGATGCGTAGAGTCTACGTGGAGCACCAAGTAAGTGGTAACTGCGGACTCATCCATCGGACTCCCAATACCTAAAAGAGCTCTCGATGGGACCAACTAAAATATATGATCTCTTATAAACTTATCATTATGGAATGAGTTCTATCCGGATAACGATGAAGGCATCGCTTGAAGAGATGCCACCGCCAAGTTTGAAACTTCCTGCCCTCGACGACGACGACGCGGCAGCGGACGGATCAGTAATCCCGGCGACGACAATGAACTGTGTTATTTCTTCACCTACCTGCGTCAGGTTGTTATCGAAGACTAAGCCTAATGCGTGTGGTGTTGCGCCCTTTCCGATGAATGTGGAACATAAAAGGCAAGAAGCGCCCGGTGGGCAGAAACAAAATAGATACTCTCATGCTGACATTCAAATCACTCTCATGCCAGAACGAATTGAGACGGAGGTCGGATGTTCCCTTGGACTAGCAGACAATAGAATTACACAAAATCATGTTAGAAAATGTTCTGAATCAGTCAGTACATCCTCAACAATGTCATCCGACGATCCAAGTGAAAGAAGTAACTCGTTTGGACTTGTACCACGGGGGCAGACTGTCATCCAACATAGAATTTCCAGCGGCACATCTACAGGGGCAACTGAATTTGCAGCTGATGGTACCGTTCGAAACAGTTCAGAAAGTCGGTCAAATTCAAGTGCTTTACCCCCAACTTTAATCGACGTTTCGCCACGAAATGCAACTGTGACAAATGTTGGCGTTGAATTTACTCCAAAGCCTGAACCAAAACACAGCCAGAGCACTCCACGTAAAAAGGCTAGCAGACCTCAATCTTGTACCGTAGCACCACCACCTGCTCCCATGACATTCGTTGGAATTACACTGGAAAGGTCCGAATCTGCACATACTTGGGGGTTAATCTTCGTCAAAGAAAAGGGAGGTCATGCCTTGATTGTTCGTGTCATCACTCCTAAATCGGAAGGCCCAGTAGTGAAATGGTGTCAAATTACAAATACAGTACCCAATCCTTCCGTAGTTTATCGCACTACGATGACATTCAACATGACTTTGGAGCAATACGAGGCTTTAATCGTTCAAAACTTTCCTCCACCACTTGACAGCAACAAAATACGACAAGGCAACCCATTGGTCACTCCCTGTCTCATGCCTGGAGATGCAATTCTTTCCGTTAATGGAATTCCCGTATCTGCATTCGATGCTGGACAGCTTGCATTGTTCATTCGTAATCATTGTAAAAGGAGAATGATCATTATGGCGATGCGCCATGAAGAAGTCGTTATGAAGGCAGCTCAGATTCCAATGCATCCACCATCCATCATCCAACATCAGCAGCCGCCAGACAGTAAAGCAGTGACGGACCAATCATCCGCAGTTATCAGAGAAGCATGGAGATGTCTATTAACTTCAAGAGGTGTAGCTCAACAGCAACACCAGAATAATCAAGCCAAGCGAAAGTTCTCTCAACCCCGTGCCAAGGTCGTGAAGCGACCAAAGATTGAATACTGCAACGTCGCATTTCAGAATGGAGATGGAAAACCAATTCCGTACTGCGATAATGATGAATCTGATCCTGATGATGGAGAGAGAATCCGTGGAGTGAGTTGTCGCATTATGTGCTACCTGTTCTTGTCACTCTTCTCTGACGAGTCTCTTTCATTTGCATCTTTGTTAGTTTCTCAGTGATGAGATTGAAAAATCCTTTGACAAGTGGCATTCATCTCGAAAATCAATGTGGAGAAGTAAGCGTACTAGCAATTTTGATAGCTTGGGAATTTGCCCTGCAAAGGAATGTCATGATTTGATCAATGAAGCCGAGAGAGCAAACGAAGAGACGACAGTGGTGCATGATTTTTGGCTAACAAACGGCCACGCATCATTTGATACATGGCTTTCATCATCCAAAGCAAATTGGGCTCGCTCTTATTCATGGCATCACGAAAGGCGAAATGCACTTCAATCCAAATGTACCAAAGAAGTTCACTTCCCGTTAGTTACATCCACCGATGGAAATAACAATATACTGGAACAATTCGAGAATTGGCTGAGCGTGCGGAAACAACAATGGAAATTAGAGCGGAGGAAACGAAATCGTCTTCGCTCTGAGGCGCCGAGAGTCTCGCTTGAGAACGATTCTTCTCGGACGTGTTTCGCGCATGATATGTACATCGACGAGATATTAAAGGATGAGGAACAACGATTGCCCGCAGAGGTATCGCAACCAATCGACATCTCATGGGTCTTTGACGTTCAGATTGGAGCTCCAGATGATGTCATTGTGAATATAATGACATTCCTCTGTCCATCGGATCATGGCAATCTTCTCTGTTTATCCTACACGACAAACTTTCTGTTCAAACAACGCAACGACACGTGGAAGGCCTTGTTCCCAAGTCACTGGGTGGTCCCTCGCCGTCCAAGGAAGTCATGGTGTGCAATGTACATAACGAAAATTCGAGCCGAGGAGGAAGCATCCCGCAAACGATCGGATGATTTACTTATCAAAGCCAACATTATTATTCAAAAGGGTGATCAGCTGAACAAACTCGAGAAACTTGTTGAGAAGGCCACGAAAGACTTTGAATTTTCGGTCAATTACATTTCCGGAGTTGTCCTGGAACGAAATGCACTTCTCAATATGGCGGTGATTGATCGACGGCACAAAATTACCAAGTGGCTCATCGAAGAGAAGGGAGCGGATATTGAATCATGTGATCGAGGACAATTCACTCCACTCATGAATGCCGCATGGAATGGAGATCGATATGCGACACGGTATCTATTGGCAAGAGGCTGCGACCGCATGAAGGTTGGATACAACCATTCCAGTCAGGGATTAGCGCCTCCGAAGTTTGAGGGTTTGACTGCCGAGGGATGGGCGCTCAAACGCGGACATGACGAAGTTGCTGAACTGATCCGTCTTGGACTTTGATTCTCTAGTGTTGTTGTTATTGTTCGAGTGAGGAGGGGATGTTGGATGCCAAATCATCCAACAAATTTCTCTCTCTATCTACTCTGTTACAACTATTACGTACAAAAAATGATCCGGATGGGAAAGGCATCTCCAGAGGTCAATCATTGCACAATTCAAACTGGGTTGAATCCCTTGTATGCTGTAATATAAGAACTTGTCATCATCCTTTGCACTTTTGTTACGCACTATTCCTCCACTGGGATCTATCTCAACATAATGATGTGGGAGGTTGTCTGCAAGAAAATCTCCCAATGTTGTGTATGGCGGTGTATGATATGTTGTTATTAGTTCTTCAAGTTTGGATCGCTGCTCCTTGCGCTCAACATCATTGCTGTCTACACCATTCTTCCTGCGCTGATGTCGAATCGGATGCTGTATTGCTGGCAAATCATTCAGCATTAGTCTCACCGGTATTAATTGCGGCATGCCATCGTCATCCTCGTCCTCCTTCTTCCCCTCACCGAAGGTCAATGCCAAAGACGTAGTAGTGCTAACCGATTTGCATTCGATTCCCCGTTGCAATCTAGCATTCACTTCGTAATATTTCTCATAATGGCATGATTGTATCGCATCCCATAATTGCTCATGAGATTGTTTATTAATAGACATGGCCGTTCGGGATGTCCCATATTGTAAGAAGAGTGCCTGTTTGAGTGAATTGCGATAGGTTCGAGAGAGGAGTGTATCAATTCGTCTGTGTGCATCATTTTCACTTTCACTGCCATTGCTGTGCACAACATTGCATCCGACTCCTCCGCCATCATCCAATGCCAATATCTTATCATGGGGATAGCATGTGAAGTGTACTCGCACTTGCCAAGGTAGGACGTGATTGTCCTCCATTCGTCGATATTGATGATGTTGACGAGAAGTAGTACTACCATGACGCAAGGCCTTCCCCTTGACAAGATCATACAGTATTCCTGCAAACAATTGCCATCGGAGGGGTATTCCGGTAACAACATCTTCGAACCAGCATTCGGGAAATACATCGTTCATGATGGGATTGGGTGTACTTGTGATGTCTACTTCCTGCTTTCGACTGCTACTGCGAGGATGACTTTGCACCTCTTTTTCGGTAGCAGATCCATTGTTGACTTCATCAGCATCGTTTCCTCCCTCATCCTGTCTTTTCTTTGTTGCATTCTCCACGTTGTCATCATCTTCGTCGTCAGGTGGTTCTTCGGCGCACATCATCCTACTCGTTGCAGTAGTAGGTGCATTGGCACCAACTGTTGCATTACTTCCAACACCAACAGAGATGGGAGCATAATTTGCCAAGCTCATAACTTCCTTATATAATGCCACATGCAAATAATTACATCGTGATATCATGGTATGGATTGGTCGTGGTGCCATGGGCGACGAGAGGGATGTGGGTGCCAACGATACTACGATGGGAATGGCGCCTTGCCAATTGGATTGTTGGAGAGAAATGTTGGAGGATGGAATGGATGAGGATGTCATGGTGATGGCGGCGGTAGTGCCGTCAGTATTGTTAGTGATACTGCTAAACATATTTACTCTGTCTATGTTGTCGCCATTGCTGTTGGTGGAGGTGGAGAAGACGATGGTAGTAGTGTCCCCATATCCATCGTCGGCGGCGGCGCTCATGGTCAAGGTGAAGGGTAAAGGGTACTCTATCTAGGATAGCGAAGACAATGAAGGCGAAAATGGCGGGATGCGAAGCGATTGTTTGGCGAAATGTAGCAGCCCCGACAAAACCAACGACGACGAAGACGAAGACGAAGGCCGACGTCCGTCGTCGATGGTGCATTCATTTCCTTTTTTATTTCATGAGTAAAGCCGCCACCTAGCAATAGAGCTTGCATAGGCATCGTTCAAATTGAGCCCG
The DNA here is from genome assembly GCA_036940085.1 of Discostella pseudostelligera. Taxonomy (NCBI): domain Eukaryota; phylum Bacillariophyta; class Thalassiosirophyceae; order Thalassiosirales; family Thalassiosiraceae; genus Discostella; species Discostella pseudostelligera. Next base: position 41,825 of record JALLBK010000150.1, read on the forward strand.
CTCACTCTCCTACGCAACATCTCTACGCCATCTCCTGATCAATCTTCATCATCATAATGTTTCTCGTCAACTGGTTCTACGACACCCTCGCCTCCCTCGGGCTTTATCACAAAAATGCCAAAATCCTCTTCCTCGGTCTGGACAATGCCGGCAAAACCACACTCCTACACATGCTAAAAGAAAATCGTGTCCAGGCTCACGTTCCCACCCTCCATCCCAACACTGATGAATTAATTGTCGGCCAACTCAAATTGAAGACATTTGATTTGGGTGGTCACGAAACCGCACGTCGATTGTGGCAAGATTATTTTACTACCGTCGATGGAGTTGTCTACCTCGTCGATGCCATTGATCGTGGTCGATTCCCCGAAGCAAAGAAGGAATTGGATGCACTATTAACTTCCGATGAATTACAAGATGTGCCCTTTCTTGTATTGGGGAATAAAATTGATATGCCCAGTGCGGCGAGCGAAGAGGAATTGAAGTATGCTTTGGGATTAATGGATACATATGGAAAAGATAGCAAGGTTGATAAGAATAATTTGACGGTGAGGCCGATTGAGGTATATATGTGTTCGGTGGTGAGGAGGATGGGATATAAGGATGGATTTCAGTGGCTGTCGCAGTTCCTCTCGTAAAATGATAGCGACAGAGAGAGTTCGGATAATTTGGGGGAGCGTTTTGTGATGATGTGAGTGTATAGGAGTGGTAGTGTGATAGAGTTTTGAGTGATCGGGGGGCGAGTGTGAGTTGGTTGGCGACACAGGGCAGAGAGAAATGCAGATGATACCTGAGTGCGAAAAAGAGTAACGAGAACGCGAGGGTGCGGGGAATTCAATAACCCTGGTTGCGTTGCCGATTGTGTTGTTCATTGGGCAGGTACTGAGTGTGAGAGGGCGATGGAATTAAAGGAAGCACGCATAAAGAATGCTTAATAACAACGTTGCTCTTAATGAATTACATTTTCACTGCGTCGAGATCATTGATCTCTGCCAAACAATGAAAATATGCACGTGAAAGCCAATTATGATTGTATTTTGTAGAGAAACGGATAAAATGATCGGTATTATTGTACTTCCTGCCAAACGCTCTTTGAGTCACTACTGAGCAGCTCGTACTCGATGGGGGTGAAGGCATGTCGCTTGCGAAACTTTGTTGCCTTGTCGCATTGCACAAATTCAAATAAGGCGTCCTCGTTGACGCGGACGCAGACATGTTTATTGTCCCGGCCGAGTCTCAGCGTAAGCTCCTCATCGTTGTCTTTGCTTGGTTGCAAGAATGCTTCGAGACCCGAATCAAGATCGCAAGTGTAAGTTTCAAGCTTGCTCGATCCAATCTCAGGATGCCTGCCGTCGATGCATTGGTCCGTATTCCACGCTCGCAAGCTACCACAGCACTTTCCATCTTTAAGTCTACTACTTCCATGCCACCAAATAGACCTGGCTTCACTTGCTGATGATCCTACACACTCTCTTAACACAATGTCATCCGCAGAACCAAAATTAGTCCATCCCATTGAGTTCAACTCTAGACAGAGTGGAGGAGATTCATCATCCTCCTGATTTGCGGATATTGCCTCAATCTGAAAGACCTCGCTCGGAAGTACACCCGCATCGCGATAAATATGTTTGAACCGATTGAGATACCACTCAAAATTTTCACATTTGAGATTAGAAAATGAATCGTTGATGCTAGATGTATCGAGTTCTTTCCCCCTCCAGTCCTGAAAGCTGGGAAATGTCAATGTCTTCTCGTACCATCGCCCCAAGTGTGCCTTGACGGCACGTGCACGATTCTTGATGGCATCACCAGCACCGACCTTATATTTCGCTTTTGTTTTGGGATCATTACCGGCACGCCACATGTGCGCGACGTATGACTCTGGTGCTGATACGATTTCCCCGCCACACGTCCAAATACGTAGCGATTGGTCAAGGTTCTCTCCACCCCATCCTTTCATGGTGGAGTCGTATCCGCCTATTTCAAAGAACCACTTGCGGCTAATGGCCAATAGGCCTCCACTCATGATTGGGACGAAGGTTGTGTTATCTGGCACATATGATTTCATTGGAGGTGAGGAGAGAGTGACAAATATTATCGTACAACAGCCGATGGTGACACTCACCAGTCGTCCATTTAAATTCAGCATCGAAAGTAAGGTAGCATTTGCTCATTCCTCCTCCGCCAGATGTAGGCCTACCGAATTCTTCCCATTTGCTGCAGAGTGGCGGGGTGCGAACAAAGGCAAAAGACTCGGTGTTAGCTTACGGCAATTTCAGCAAGAAAGCAAACTTATTTGCGGCTGTCATGCAACTTACTCAACATCCAAACTTGTAATCGTAGGTATTACCACCCGTCTATAATTTTCTTGAACTGCTTGGACGTATGGAATCCAATAATTCTCGGCGGGCTTTACATGACAGTCAAAGAATACGATAATATCCCCCGTTGCTGCTTCGGCACCAGCTTGCTTTGCGCCGATGAGGCCCAGTGCTGAGTCTACTCTCACATACTTGACACCGAATTTCGCCGCCTCCTCTGCGGGCCAAGAGTCTTGCAGTGGTGGATCACTCGCATCGTCTACAATGACAATTTCTTTTAGTATTTCCTTCGGCGTTTCATAAAAGATCGACTCTGCTGTGCGGATGAAGAATTCATGTTCAAATCCACACGGAAGAACTACACTAAGAGTCAGATGGTTGTCAGTTTGGACCATGTCTTCGGAAAGCCTGGCGCGCTCTCTCTTTTCCAAATGCAGAACCGCAACTTCATTTGCCACGTCGATTTGGTCGCTTTCCTTCATTTCGAATGCCTCTGCATCGGATACTACGCTCTCCTCCGGCGCAACTTCCTTCTTGATACTACTACTTCTCAAACCTCCTTTCTTTATCTCACACAATTTCGACCAATCGTCGGCGGGAAAGCATTGCTCAGATGAGGTACACCATGTACAGTCTCCGTGGCACCAATCCTTACCATGCCCCTGAGGACACAGATCGCATGATTTGGCCTTGTGATTACCACAGCTGACTTGCAGATACTTCTTATTGTCGGGGTGCCATGGATGATGCCTGCCGGTAAGTCTCATAAACACATGTTTATCGAACCACTCAAAGTCATGACACTGATTTTCGTTCTTTATTTGCACTTGCTTTTGAGCCACCGGATCCACCCGCCATTGATCAATGAATAGTTGAAATTCAGGCTTCAGCGTAGTCTGTCCAAAGAGTCGTTTGTAGTAAGCTGGCACCATGCAAGATCAAGCAATGGGACAAATGAGTACTAATAAATCAACGAGCCATTTCCAAGAGCAACAAAATAATAATGACTTGCACGTACCATACTTTGCAGGATGATCACCCACCCATGTTTCCATCACTCTCAGATTATTCCTCGTCGTAATTCTCGTAAAGTTATCTGCAGGATGTCTCAACACAATAAACTTCCCAGTATAAGTTCCATTCTTATACGCACATCCCAGCCTATCCGTCATTTCCTGTGGAAGCGTTGGCGGCCACCGTGTCAACGCACCTCGACCATCCGACTCTTTATGTTGACGATACATGTGTCCCACGCGTGAACATGGAACCATTAACATCCGCCCACCACACATCCACATCTTAAATGCCATTTCTGTATTCTCTCCACCCCACACATACAGGCCCTCATCGTATCCACCGAGTCTCCAAAATTCATCGGCACGAATAGCAAATAAACTCCCAGGTCCAAAGGGCGTTTCATACGGTTCTCGCGCCGTGGGCTTTTCAGCTACATACTTCATCTTCTTTCGTTCGTCAAGCTCACTCTGTGTAAAATTCGTTGGATCAATGGGTTCCATGTAATCACCAAACCGATCGCCCTGATATCCAAACCAAAATTCTGTATTGACAATCCCATACTGTCCCATACCCACTCCATCTCCATATCCTTTTGTTCCCAAATCATCAATAATATCAATCAATTGCATAGCAATGGTATGCGGATTTTCCATAATGGGTGCAACAAGATGATGATACCATGTACTACTCTCCATTTCAATGTGAGAATCGACGAACATTAATACTTCGCCTGTGGCAGCCTTGGCACCCGTAAGTCGGGATCGAGCGCATCCTTCGCGATCATCATGATGGATCACCTTAACTTTCGGTGATAGGCTTTGGATGTATTCCCACTCACTTTCATCAACATTTTTACGAATATTCTCTGGTAGACCATGATGACCAGGCATACCATTATCATCGACCACAATCACCTCCCTAAGCAAATGTGGTGGAGTACGTGCCAATATCGATTCCACTGATATCGATACCCAATTGTCTGGTTCATTCTGTGTTGTCATAATCACACTCACGGTAGGTAGGATTGATTCATCAAATCGATAATGACGACACATTGGGTTGAAATAATGTTTGATGCCCTTGACTCCATTGACATCTCCATTGGCTCCCAAATTACGTAAATGCTTGTATTTTTTGCGTTCGGTGTTGGTTAGGTAGATGCGTTCGAAGGAATCATCGGGATCGGATTCCAGCCAGTAGGGTGGTGTGGGAGGAGGGGCGCCATGCCAGGGAGTTTTGTACTTGTAGTTAGTAGTGCTGCTGCTACTGCCTTCCAGTACTGGGTTGCTGTTTGCATCGTCGTCGGTTGCGGACATGACACCGTCGAGAGATTCCAGATGATTGCTCGAGATCTGATTGGAAGTATCGCCCAGTTCCATGTTATCATTGTTGTAGGTCATTGCCTCATTGTACGAATCTGCAACTTTTGCATGCACCGTATCACGAACATTATCGCGTCGTATCTTCTCCTCCCTATGACTGCTACTAATAGAATCCACCATCTCCCTCGTGCGATCTCCCTCCGAATATCTGTTATAGCTGAAGTTATTGCTGCTGCCCCCTAAGCTCACGGCACGCAAGGCACGTGAGTACAGATGCATGCCCAACATGACAATGACGAAACCTACACAGGATATGAGGCGCATGATACCAATGCTACTTTGGGAGCGACGATTGCGCTGCTGGTTGGCACCGCCTATGGTGAAGGTTGGACCGGTGGGAGGTCGTCGTGCCATTATTACGATGCGTCAAAATTAAATGCACTCCGAAGGACAGGCATTTCAAAGATCTCGCGTAAGAAGTCTACGAAATCGTCTGTCCGTCAAATATTGGTTGAGAGAGGGGAGCGTTGGCTTGGGCTTGGGGCTGGTTGGTGGTGGTTTCCCGCCATATCAATCTCTGCCGAATCTTTCGTCTCTCTGGCGTCGAGATTTTTGCCCACCACGTGGAGTCTGGACCTCCACGTGGAATTTTGTGGTCTGCTTGGCGTCGGATGTTCTTTCTCCCGCCAAAATTTTGAATGAGAACCAATACCAAAGAGTAGTTCTTGACGGAGAGACAATTTCCTCAGTCTCTTGCAAGATATTCTGTGAATTCCTGTCCGTCGTATATCACCTCTTGTAAGAGGTGGGCAGAGGAACACCAACAAGGCAAGCAGCACGCAACCATGGCACAAAATCGAAGCAAAGAGAAGGCAACCATGATCCTACGCATCCGTACTAACATGGGAGTATGGCGTGTGGACCTCCCCCCCACCGCACACGTTCACGATATCTTATCAAAGATTGCCGAGACTCGTCCACATGTGGTCTATGAAACGCCATTGTCATTCGATCCCAAGTGTGAAGTTCCATTGGACACCTCAAAGATACTGTCGGAGCAAGGGGGAGGTGGGCTACAAAATGGGAGCATGATTTATTGTAGAGTTGATGCCTCGACTTGTGCAGAGAATACAGTTGGTAGTGCTAGGGCAGGCGGTGGTGGCAATGGGGGTGATGCAATGATGGCGGAAGTCAATGGCAGTGCAATGGAGACTGGCGCGGCAGCGGGCAATGCTACAGCTACAGGTGGGGGCGGAATTACGAAACGCATCATCGACAAAGATGGTTCCATCAAACTCATCCACGCCGACGGACAAGCTGTCAATGCCGGCGCGGAACGTGGCTTTCGCAAAGGCCTACTACCACTCCGCGATATGAAAATGGCATGGACATTACAAGAATTCACTGCCATGGACGATAAGTACAATTTCAAAATCAAGCGACAGGAATCGAGCTTTGTGGGCAAGGGGGGACTGCATTTGGAAAGCTCCGCCGTGGCTGATTTTCAGAATTATATGCGCAAATTCCAATTCCAACAACAGCGTTTTGGGATATTGTATGGACGATTTGTTGATGAAGTCGAAACCGAGGAAGAGAAACAAAAGGCTGAATTGGAACAAAAGATGGAAGAGGAGAAGAACAGTAGTAGTGGTGGATGGGGAGCACGATTACCCAAAGATGAAACAAAAAAAACGAAACAAAATGCCAAAGTTATCGTTGAGGCAATCTATGAGCCTCCCCAACAACCTGACCCGGATGCTGCCGAGGGATTTGTCATACTTGATGATCCCAATGAAAAGAATGTCCAACAACTTGCTGACATGCTGGGCTTGCAAAAGGTGGGATGGATTATTGGTCATCCTCCACGAGAGGAGGGATTTCAGTTATCAGCATCCGAGGTGATCATGGCGGCCGAACAACAATTAGAATGTGCCGGAGGGATTGAACCCACACCATTTGTTACTGTCCGTGTCACCGTGGCAGATAATGGCAATGTCGTAGTTGAGGCATTCCAAGTCTCCTTGCAATGTATGGAAATGGTTGCCGAGGAAGCATTAGATATAGGTCCCAATCCTGGATTTTGTTATGTGAATGAAACATTTACGGCAATACAGGAAGGCAAGGCGAGTGCTACCGTCGAGAACAACTTCTTTCTTACATTGGTGCCCATCAATGCCTATCAGACGGATACTTTTGTATCCATGTTCCCACGTCCCAATCGCCCGTATGACGACCGAGCACAAACTCATGAGGAAATGAAGAAACAACTGTCCAAAAGCGGTACAAGTGGTTGGACATTTGTGGATTTGCTTGCCGATTTTGCATTATTGTTATATCTGTGTCAATTTTTGGATGTCAAGACCGATATGGCCAAGATATGTGCCAGTGTGAAAGATAGGGAGAATGTACCGTTGGATGATGGGTACAAGTTGATCATTTCGAGCATGGCAGGCATGGATAGCTCGTATTGAAGTGGCAGTTAAAAAAATCGTTTATGTATGGTTTGTCTGTGTCAATTATGCAATTCATAGTGCAATCGATCCTATGTTTTTAACCTTCACGCATGAGCTCAACGACGAAGATGACTGATGTCCAAGACACTAAATGAATTTTCGCTCGATCTGGCAGCATATTCGATTTTTCTCCTCGCCATTTGACTTCTGCAATTCGTTATGCAATCGATCTTATGCTATCATTATTCCTCATCGTCGCCGGAAGCAGGCGCATTTTTGAGAGCAGAAATCTTTTCTTCTCAAGAATCTCGACCTTATTCTTCACAATAAAATCCATCACTGCTTCTTGCAGAAGGTAGCAGTTCTTCGAATTAGCAAAGTGAAGGAGCTCCATTAAATTGTCGAAGTTAATGTAAGTTGATGAAACGAAACCTGCTTCAGCCTTGAGTTTCAGATTTGTCAACCCATATTTGTTGGCTGCTTCTATCAATCCCGTATTAATATCATCACCATCGCAATCTTCTCGTCTGAAATCCGAGCATTCACATCCATAAATATGCAACAACATGAATGATACGCGGTGATTTATCATCTCCTGACTTGCAGTGCAAGCTGCAAGCAAGGAGGAAGCATTCTTCAAAATAAGAGAATGGGCATAAAACTTTGTAGGAGGAGAGTGATCGTCATCATCATCATCATCATCCTCGACCTCGAACACGACATCCGCTGATTTCTCATCCATGAAGAAATGTTGAATCGTTGCGCAAGCTGATGCATTAATTGGTATTGGATCAAATACCCATGGTAAAGATGCAACTGGCATCATTCTAACTTCACACATCAATCCTCCATTTGTAAGATACTCCAATACCGTTTGGCTTGAGAAAGTTTCCCCATGACGATCATCATGAAAGTTATCAAAGCCAAAGTTGATAACAGGACCTCGTTCGTTGGGTTATGCAAAATGCCGGAGAGTTCAACATGTATGGCTTACTAAGAATTACAGTTACACTATAACACCCGTATTCAACGCTGTCCTC
>JALLBK010000151.1:0-29786 GCA_036940085.1 Discostella pseudostelligera
CGACGCCCTTGGCGTCGCCATCGGCAACAGGCTTCCGCTTGCGGAAGAGATTCATTTTCCTGGATATGATGGTGATGCTAGGGAGCGATAGGCGGAAGTTAGGCGGAGAAGGTTGACGATGGCATTGAATGAATCAATGCTTGACGGCTTGACGATGACGATGGCGTGAGAACCTAACCTAATAGTAATGATGTTGATTTTGATTCGATGGTGTGTGAGGTGGCGAAGCTCGAGGGAGCAGAGCAGGACTGCATTCCTCCATTCACGTAGGAATAGATATCTGTTTAGCCGCGAAAGCTCATCCAGAATTCACAATCGCGCAAGCAGGATTTGGAATGTAAAGGGTCACCTCCAGGCTGGTTTGCACGATGGTCCTTAAATAAGCTTCCCTCCGGCTCTCATGTAGAAGTGTTAAGGAAGACTAAGGACAGACACTTATGGACTACATTCTTCGTTAAGAAAACGACGCTCTAGTCCAGCTGCTGGCCGCTGGGCTGTGCTGGGTGCTGGACCTGCTGATGGAGGGTGTTGAAGTTGTTGTGAGGTGGATGTCCCTGGTGGCTGGAAAGGTGTCAGCCAGATTTGGGCGACGTATGTGAAAACCACCATTTGTACTGAACGGACAGAGTGAAGAATGACAGCCCATCTGCCGCTGTGTTTGGGGTGGAGACAGACAAAGATTTGTGAGAAATAAAATTTTACACCCAGGGAAAATGAGGTAATGAATGCCGCCCTCGTGTTACATGATTCTCTTCTTTTTCCCCCAGGGTATATTTTCAGAAATAATAATAAAGGATTGTCATGTCTTCATATCGACGCGATGACAATGACAACACTGCACAACACTCACCATCACCATGGCGGATCATTGATCATGACCATGCCCGCCGCCATTGATTGAGTTCGTATGGCATGGATGTCCCTACACATTAAAAGACGTCGCTGGCTTCTGTCGCTGGATACTCTCTATTGATTCGCGAGGCTAATTCATCATGGCATTCGATCGCCCCATTGAAGCGGACAGCGTCAAGGACTTCGGACTGCTTTCGTCTTTGATCCGCGCCCCCGTCGTAGGCATCTTGTGGTTACTTGGCGGCGAGAATTCCAATTCCAAGGAGGACGCAGAGGACGAGGAGGACAAGCCAATGACGATGGAGCGCGAGCAATTGGGGAATGCGGTCGATGGTGATACTTCTTCTTGCGGGGAGGGAAATGTGAATTCTGATGGACATGCGAACAATTCTGACTCTGATGGACGCACCGGCCTGACTGTCGACGACGACCATGACGACCCTCCCGTAGCTCACACACCATCCGTCAAATCCACGACAACAAATCCTACCGACAACAAAGAGAACAGATCCTCTTCACCGCAGAGACCCATGAATACTTCAAACAATGAGTCGAAATGCAAAAGCAGAAAAGCGGCCCCGAAAATTACTGAACGATCTACCCCATCACCATCAACCCATGATTCTTCCCAGTACCACAACAAACCCGACATTCTAGACGCTGACGATGGTACGGAAATGATTGATGACCTTGTGGCTGTCATGGAAAGAAGTCACGTCAATATTGGTGCCATAGCAGGGCCAGCTACTAATGCCTTCATTACATCCCACCGCATCCTTGCATCCTCCTCGACCGTGTCGCTGTCAGCATCTTACTCGGCATCTACCTTTTCTACGGCTCATCCATCCCAGAGTATTAACAATGTCACACATCCTTCTCATCCGTTAATCCGCGATGAGTCAAACCCTAGCATCCGAGGGAATAAGAAAATGTCCTGGTCCGATGAGGGCGGCCAACGGTCGCTTGTGGAATATTTTGATGAATCATCGTCTCAGTCCCACCCTCCCCGATCGAAGCATTGGAGTGCCATGAAAAGAAATGGTTGCATGCGTGAGTCTCGTCACAGCTTCGACGGGTCAGAGAGAGGAGCGGGGGCACAACGAAACGACGTTAAAAAAATCAAGAGTGCACTGAAACGGTGTGGCAGCTACAGTCCTCCAGGATCAATGTATGCCAACAATGCCACTCGATTATTAGGGGATGCTTCCAACTCAAGTTCAGCCGACTCCTCGTCGTCATCTCCCGATTTGAAATCCTTCCGGTCGATATCTATGATTGGATCATCTGATTCGTCCGGGTCGACTTCTCAAGACACCGATGATTCCATGGCTGGGGTAACCGACAAATTTGCAAACTCGAATGAGTGTGTTCCTTCAACCTTGCATTTCGGATGCGGCCAAGCGAGTGGTGGGCTTATCATACCAAGAGGTGGACCATCTGATCCGAGCAATGATTCAAGGTATCAGTTGATTTTGGGAGCAGGCGCACCGGCTTCTCGGAAGCAGAATGCAGGTGCAGCTGACGGGGAGAACGGTACTAACCAGAACGCGGAGGCGTCAGCGGTAAAGGCCAGTGTTGTATCCAATCCAGCCACCTCGACGACCAACAGCGGCCCAGGTACTAGTCCTGGTCTTCATCATCACTTCTTGCCTCGTCACGGCAATGGCTATGTTTCACCTCAGTACGGCTTCTATGTGAACATAACACCCCCGACGCCAGAGGTTTACGCCAAGGCATGGGATAAGTCTTCCAAGCATGCAATTCAACAACAGTCGTATCTTCAGTTTCAATATCAAGACAAATATAAAGCTCCCTCTCCGATACCAGAAGGATCCTACAATGGCAACGATGTAGTGATTCCTCAAAGATTTGTGGGCAGATCAAGCGTCCCAAGACCTTCGTCAAATAGATCATCTTCTCAACGACAACAAGGACGAGTAGAGTCGACGAGACAAAGCTCATTAAAGCCTACGTTTACCAAGAATAAGAAGGGGATGGGCATGTTGCTTGCAGAAAATTCGCATCATGGCGTTTGGCCGACTGTTCCTTTTGGATGATGGGTTGTTTGTGTTTATGTGTCTGTTGTACCACTTCCAATTCAGCCCGCCGCCGCAGCCGGCAGCTGTTTGTCCACCTAATGTTCCACTTAAGTAGCATCTAATCAACGAATTAAGTTGGTTGAGAATTGTTCATGAGTATTCTTAGCTTGTAATGCTGCTATTGTCATCCGATTGATGATATCCATTCTGGTTTGAGCTTGTTTGGCTCACCCTTTTCCCGCCGAAATTTCTCCCGCCAAAATATTTCGGCACTTCGACTCTTTCCCGCCAAATCACAAATCATCGATACAACATCGTCTTGTGCCACGTCACACGTTATCTCTCTTCGTCCTTCCATCGCGCCGTCGTCGTCCGCCGCCGCCGCCACCACTCCCATCTACTCCTACTCCTACACATCAACACCAACACCATGATGAAAGTGAACCAATAGCCAACTAGCCTCAAATAATATTCAAGCCGACGATGAAAATGAAACTGGGGCGGGTGTATAACAGCGAGACCATTGCCGCACTCTCGCGTCACCATTTATTTCACTGTGCAACGATAGTATGTCTATGTGCGGTGTTCTTAACACATACCGCAGACGCAACATCTACGTCGTGTGCCTTTGGTGTTTGTCCATCAACATCGACGTCGACAAAGACGAGGAGGAGTGCACGATCATTACCAGTAGGCTTCTATATTGATACTAGTCATGGTTATCCTTCGCGCATTTATGCCTCGGCGGATGAGAATCTCAATGATGGCAATGAGCTGAAACCAGATGCTGATGGTGAGGAGGAAATCGACGATGATGAGGACGACATCATCACACAACGACTTCGTAGGAACTCAGAAACTGGGCCCATCAATCCGATGAAAGAGCATGCTAAGATGGTCAAAGAGAATGAAGATGAAGCAAATGCTAATACGACGGAAATAAGTAGCTCTGTTGCTTCGTCGACGCTGTATTCTCACATGGTGGCAAATACCATCGCCCCAGACTTTGATCCCAATGCATCATTCGACGAAGCCTACGTGGAATCGCAATTTCAAGAGCTATTATCTCGCAAAGGAGAGGTTCTATCACGGTTGGGTCCAGGTATTGCTACACTACCCCTCGATCCTAATTCCAACGAAGCCAAATCGGAGGATGTGTTAGCCAAAAAGGAGCTTGCATTACAAGAAGTCATTGCTGAAGTGAAAGCATCCGGTCATGAAAAATGGGATGAATACAATCTCGAAGCATCACGTGACAAACAAAATGCTATCCTTGAGAAGGCAAATAAATTACAACAAGAGATTGATCAACTCCACGTGGATGATTGTGGTGCAGTGCTGCTTGCCAATCTTGCATTTTATGAAGCATTTTCGTTGCAAGATTCTGAGGCGATGAAGAATGTCTGGTGGCATAGTCCCAGTGTTATGTGCATTCATCCATCACATCCTCCGCTGATTGGGAGCAATGCCGTGTTTGAAAGTTTTATGACGGTCTTTAACAATGGGATGAAGGGAGGTGGACGACGTCAGGGTAGTGGAGTCTTCATGACACCCACAAATATTCGAGGATTATCTGTTCGCGGAAATACTGCATCTTTGGTATGTGATGAAGAAGTCTTTTCCAAAAGTGCTGCCGGGGAAAGTCGATTATTGGCTAATAAATTGTTGACTTCAAACATCTTCCGAAAAATTGGTGGTGTGTGGAAGATGACACATCGTCATGCCAGCTGGCACCCTGAAACAACGGCAGCCCAAGCAGCAGTGAAAGCTGAACCAGGAATTGTCTTGTATGATGACGAGAAGAGTAATTCGATTGCAATTTCTAGCAACAGAAAACGAGGCATGGCTCTCCGACGGTTCAATGGTGATGGGATATCTAAACGACCAATCGGATCAACGTCCATTCCATCGTCGCTAGAAGGACTTGATGCTAAATCAGTGCTGGGTATTCCTATGCCAAAGGAGGAGGAACCGAAGAAATCGAAAGCATCAGTCGACGGCGCGGATGGAATCATTAGCAAAATCATTAATTTGAGCGATTTGTTAGGTGGTGGAGGCGATGAAGATGAGGAGGAGGAGGACGAAGAAAAGGGTATTGGAGATGTATTAGCCGACTTATTGTCGGGATCTGCAGATTCAGATAAAACTCAAACTACAGGATCTGGTACTGCTGACGACCCATTCATAACACGTCGGATAATTAAGATAGGACCGGAAGGTGTTCAGAATTTGATAGGGAAGAAGAGCAAAAAGGATATTGACGACGAAGAAGATCAGAATTTGGTAATAGACCTTCGAGGAAAGTCAAAAGATGAGAAAAAAGAAGTGCTATCAAAAATGTTAGGCAATGTATCAAAAGATGAGAACTTAAAATCAACAGCGGTTGATGCTGTTGTGTCAAGGTCGTCGCCAGTTAATTCCAGAGAGGGCATTCGTCAAAACTGCATTGCCACTCTTCGTAACCTCTCCGACAAAGGATTGCTTTCCACGAAACAGAAACGCGTCTTGTTGACTGATATTATAACGTCATCGGCAAAAGGTGAGACGAGTATGGTAGAAGTTGCGTTCGAGTTGCTCTGTGCTGGAAGCGATAATGGCAGCGACGAGGACTTGGAAGTTGATACAGGAATGGAGGACTTCACTGAACAATGCCGATTGTTCGCATCAATGGGGGATGAAGACAGGTGATAATTTCATAGCTAGTAGCAATAAGAGCTGCTACGATACACGTTATTGCTTCTTTCGTTTCTCCCTCTTTCGCTTCTTTTTCGCCTGACTTTCATCCTCAGAGCCGTCGTTCTTGTCACCAATAATTTCTTCCAACCAGCTTTCTTTTACTTTCTGCTTCGCCAATGCTTCCTTCCATACACTCTCTCCTTCCAGATATTCTTTTACTGCGCATTTGACCATCGTAGATCGACCCATGGCATTCCCACCAAGACGATTCAAATAATGAGACAACTCAGCTGAGATGGCGGCTTTGTCTTCCATCGTCGGAAGGGCACGGAAAAGTTTCTCCACTGTGTGATGTCCAACGCGTTCAGCGGCGAGGAATGGAATGCGGCTACTCAACTTTTGTGCTAGAAGTTTGGACGCGATGGGGCTTGCTGGACCATCAAGCAGAGCGTCCATAATGCTATGAAAGATCATGTGAATATCAGCGAATGATGACGCAAGAAGTTGAGAAGCGCATTTCATACATCATACTCACCATCTACTACCAAGGCCATCGTTTGCAATCTTGACCAAATCTTCGCGTTCGTAAATGTGCACGACGCCTGCCACCCAATCTTTCCTTAACCTTTCTTTGAAATGAAGTATTTGGTAGAGAGTTCTGGCTCCAGCAGCATCTATAGTCAGGCGGCTATTGTCACCTTCACCCTCGTTACTTCCTGGAGATAGTCCTAACAATAACGGGAGGCACTCCTCTTCTGACAGTCCCTTGGCCCTACTCCGCTTTTTGCGTTTCTTTTCATCGTCCTTGTTGTCATCAGCGACATTTGGTGTTGTGGCAGTAACAGAGGCAAAACCACGCATCAAGGCAAAGAGAATCTGTTCCTGATCTTGTGCGCTTCCTATATTTGCACACATTTCAAATGCTCTCCAAACTACTCCCATGCGCGGGCTGTTCAATGTAACTTTGACTGAATCATCTTTGTCATCTGTTTCCTGAACAGTTCTTACTGTCAATATGGAGCCATCCTCGACTATGCCGCAAAGACACTTTACCATTCTCGATGCCTGAGCTTTATTCCGCACAGTCGCCAAAAGCGTTTGTACAACAAAGTTTGATACTCCATGTTGAATATACTCTCGCAATGTATTCTCTTCATAAAATCCACCAACACGGCACAATTCATCGTGGAATGAGTCTGGACAGCACCGAAATATAGCTTCGAGAAGAATCGAACCACGAGGCTCCCCAGATAGACCATAGATAATATCCCCTGCAAAAGGTTGTTTGGTGGTGGATTCGCCGCCGCCAGTGTCGTTGCCGATGCTTACGTCCCAACAGAGCAAACGTTGGACAAGTGATTCCGCCTTACTGCGAGGGCTATATCGCGGTTCTGGTGGAAGGATTACTAGTCGACGATCAGAGAGGATGTCATTCGTTTTATGAGATTGCTTCGAATTGAAATCACTGAAGGACAAGAGACGAAGAATCTGAATGAGGAGCGGCCCTGCACTTGGATGGCAAGTTTGTTCCTGTAACGATCCAGGTGTCTGAACCCCATCGCCAGCTCCATCTGCTAGTGATATAATCTGCACCATTTCACTCATTACTTGTTCTGCTTCCTTTGTAAAATCATCTGATTTCAATTCAGGCACGGACTGTATCTTCTTCATAACAGTGTATTCTTGATGTGAATTGCCTTTCCCATCATCGGCTGCGGTGTTTCCTCCTCGCCTCTTCTTTTTCTTCTTATCTTTCAGCTTTCCCCGTCTTGTTGCTGCCAAGGCACCAGTGTCCCAGTCTCCCAATGTGTTTTGTTGGATATCGTTTGATCCAGGAAGCGCAAATGCATCCACAAATTCCACCCCTGAAAGTATGCAGAGTGATGTTCGTAGTACATGGCTTCCGCACACGTGCACCGACAGCTCGGTTGCATATTGCTTCAACTCATCTATCGATTGCAATAGTAGATTGGAGAGGGAATGTGGTACAATTCCACCGCTACCATCTTCCTTATGGAGTAGATTCCCATACGAACCGTCGGTGACCAACTTCCCCTCGCACTGATCCTGACCATCATCAAAGATATCCAAATTCACTTCACAATCCGCAACTGCACATCTCAACACAGTTTGTGCGACATGACTACCAAATCTATGCGTCGATAGAAACGTCCAATAACTTGCCATGCCTGCCAATACAATACGCTTGGCCGTCAGGGAATATCGACATGAAATTCGTACCAACGTTTCAATCTGTTGGGACGGTGTCTCTTCACATGCAAGCGATGCGAATTCATGAAAAATCGACGAAAGCGCGGCATGTGTAGCACTGAGCATCGATGGGTATTCAGGAGGCTCCGGTTCTTCATTGCCCATCACTTGGTCTCTTTCATCCGTCTTGCTCTTATGAAAGTATGAGACGTACTCCCTTGCCTGTTGAACGGCGAGGTGTTCGTCGAGTGGCAAGCCACTGAGGTAAGAGACTGTTTCCGGGCTAGGACGTCGTGGTCGCGCATATTCGGTTGAGTTATGGTCGTCCATCATCTGATATTGCTGCCTCCACTTCTTCGTCGACCTCGCTCCAGAGAGTGGTGGTGTTTTATTCTGGCTCCAAGAGGTTGGGATTGGTTGGGATGATAATAATATTATGAGTGGGGAAGATTTGGTTTGGTTGGTGATGGTGATTGAGTGAGTTTGGATGGAGGAGACGGTATTGATGAATTTGGCGGGAGGACTTCAATGTGGCGGGAGGAAGCTGTTAGCGGGAAGAACCATACATATGGCGGGAAATCCAATTATGATGTGGAGAAAATGGCGGGAAGACAATGAAGCGCTCGAAGTACGAAGTATCTACAACTTTCACGCCTCACGCCATACGAGATCATGATGGATGCCCCCAATAGGACGATGGTGCTCCCTATCTACCTTTGTATTGTCATCATCTCATTTGCGTCTGCTGTAGACGCATCATTGTTCGGAGTGTCGGGTCTTCCTTCGTTGGGTCAACGTGCATCGTATCATACGATATGCAAACTACGAGGAGGTGGCGACGATGGCAAACAAATCAAATCCCGACCATATCTTCCCTACACACTTGCGATTCGAGATTCCATCATGATTGCGCATTCTTTCCATGATCATCCATCGTTTGGGTCCGCCGGTGGTTTGCACGGCGCTACGTACACTGTTGACGTCGAATTTGCGTCTCAAAATTTGCATCCTGAATGCAATTGGGTGATTGATATCGGCGTCGCTTCGGATATGGTAGCCGAGGTGTTGAAGAAGTACAACTATAAGAATTTAGATGAAGTATTTGGAGAGGGTGTGATGACAACTTCAGAGTTCATGTGCAAAGAGATTTTTGATGGGGTTGTTGAGAAATTGAAAGAAAAATATGATGATGAGGAGGGCGGCTTTAAAGGATGGATCAAGGTGTCTCTTTGGGAGAGTCACAAGGCGTGGGCATCATTTGAGGGTCCTTCTTCGTAAATTTGCACGTTGATACAAATTGATATTTTCTCCGATGCTACACATTCGAAGGGAAAATCACAAGGTCGTAATATCTGTTTACTGATCACGTATAACAATTCCAAAAACTATGCACAGAGAATCCCAAATTGTTCTCCCATTGTTTGTTTACATCTCAAAGTCAGATGAAATTGTTTTGTACTTTTCTCTCAGCATACGTGCATATTGACTATCCCCATTGTACCATTGGATAACAAAGTTTGGCGTTCGTAATACATTCGTTGTTTTGTAGTGGTGATAGATATGTCCAAATACAATGCCCAAAAAGTCGAGAATCGGCACCTCTCCCTCAAGCAAGAATGTCTGAATGTAGACACAATACCATATTATCGTAAGCGAAGAGTATCATTTGCAATTACAGAAGAGAAGTGCGTATCGAACTCACCTGTGCCAGAAAGAACCATGGCAACATCTCAGCCCTCGTATTGAACAACTCGAACATATTCACTTCCATGCCCTCATGATATCGACTCCAGACGTACACCATAAAGGTACTCAAATTATGCCCCAAAAATCGTGGACTTAACCCCATCACCGAGTACCCCAGAACCATCGATGCCGATCCAAAGAACATCATGAACCAAAAGTCATATGGTTTGCTATGGTTCAATCGTTCCAATGTTGACATGTACGTCCAAACGAATTGCGCAGTCATTAAATATCCCAACCCCAATGGACCAAAATTGAGAAATGCCGTTAATGGTCTCCAAATTTGTAATTGTGTGAGTATTGGTTTCCATTCTAATTGCAATATCGATGGGAAATCATTCTTGTTGGTAATGTATCCAAGTAGTGCAGCTCCGAAGGATGCCGTTAAATATGCCTTCGTCAATGGTGGTGTTTTGTGATAGGCTTCTATTATCTGAGTGAGAGTATTCTCATCACCAAAGTCATCCTCGGCGGCATCAAAGTCGAACATATTCTCATCGTTGTCAAAATCAAAGTCGGACATGTCATCCTCGTCATCTGAGTCATCGTCGAATGCCCCTCCTCTTATCAAGGTGACTCGCGACTGAACGGTGGATGAAAGAAATGATGTCCTGATTTGGCTTGTTTGACCATCACGTGGCCGTCTTTCTTGACTACCGTCATTGATCCGATGCGCTCGATAGACACATGATGGAGCGAAGTGCCCTCGACCTCGACCGGCGGCGAAGACTGGGAAGCACACTAATACAATTGCCGATACGACGAGGATAGCCAGATGATTCGTTTGGTGCCGCATTGTTGAATCCAACGTCGGCCGATATCCACAACAAAAGCAAAGAGCCAAAGCGAGAGTTGATTGATAGAGGTGCAATAGGGTGCAATTGAATTGAATTGAATTGGATTGGATTGGATTGGACGACACGTCACAGATAGCGAAGATTTGAATTTGAGGTTCCAGGTGGCGCTTTCATACCACTCGTCATCGTATGCGGCGACAGCCAGACCGACACATCATTGCCGCCGCCAACCACCAACAAAACACACACAGACGATGACGATGAACCTGTCGATCTCGATGAACCATCACCATCACCGCAGCCGCAGCCGCCACCATCGTCGCCACCATATTAGAATAGATTCCACTACCACTACCTCTAGTTCACCAGCCCAGCCTAGCCACGTCGACTAAACCCGCATAGTGTAGGGAGAGCGGAAACTTCAAGCAATCATCGTCCGTTCTGTTGACATCATGGTCAGATTCTTCCCATCCATGCATTCGCAGACGTTCATCGTTTTGCTGGTACTTGAACGATGGATCAATTGTTCCGCATTCCAAATCCCAAACCTAGCACGGCATCAAGCTAATGACAATGCAATCATCTCTTCCATTCGAATGGTTAAAGAAGGTAGTAGCATTGATTCTTTATTTGGCCCTCGCACCGATGACAACAATGTTGATGTAGTTTTGTATTCCGATGAAACACCAACAAAAAAGAAACGATCGGCCATGTCGCGATGGGACTCTCTCAATCCCAAAATCAAAGCCCGCATTGTTCAGGAAGCACAAGAACGTGCGATGAAGAATAAGAAACGAAGAGAGCCCGCCGCAGATAAGAAGCGTCGACTCTACACTCAATACAAGGAGATGCAGATTCAGTCGAAGCGAGCTATGTATGTTCAACGAACCGTGCCTGTCAAATCCGAATCGCGGACGAAATTACCCGATATTTCACCAGGAGATACATTGACCGGAAAAGTTATCTCGCTTACTCGTTTTGGGGCATATGTCGATGTTGGTACGGAAGTCGATGGACTACTCCATGTTAGTCAAATTACGCGGGAGGAATTTGTCGATCATCCTCGGAAATACTTGACTCCGGGTGATGATGTGGAGGTACGAGTGGTACGACTTGATCCACAATTGAAGAAGTTGCAGCTTACCATGCTCCCCGATGATGTATTGGAAGAAGAGAATGTAATGAACAAGTATGAAGAGAGTGTCGACGGCGATGAGGATGATCGGATACAATTGGATGAGATTGAAGTTGATGATGAGTTATGGGGAGAGATACGTCGTGTCACTGACTATGGTGCCTATGTCGAATTGGGTGCAGTCGTTCGTGGCTTCTTACATTTTATGGATCATCCCATGTTTGGGGAGGTGCGTGGATCTCATCCCAAGGAGTTTATGCGTGTGGGAGATCGAGTTCGAGTTTGGGTGTCCGATGTGGATGGTACACAGAGGAGGATTAAGTTAACGGCAAACCGTCCGGCCGGCTTGCCCGGTCCACGTCGAGAGATTCAATGGATTTGAACAATTAAACGGGACGACCTAATGGGGATTCGTAGGCTAAATTTATGGCTACTATTATAGAACTATTGATGAGAATTCGACCAATGCATTTTGCTGAAGCAGTTATGTATGCGTCACCTTAGGACTAACGAGGCAAACTGAGTTTGTGTGCGCGTTTAATTTATTGTTTATGCTTCTCCTAGAACCCCTTGTAGTCGCCAGAACTCGGATCGAGGCCACCTCCACCTCCAGCTTTACCTAATGCACCACTATCCATCACGTCCTTTTGATAATTGTACCATTCCACTGAAACATTTATGATTAAAATAGAAATTCATGATCAGTACAAAGATATGAATAAGTTTGTGATTGGAGAATGAATAATGCATAAACTTACTCGGTACATCCTTCTCCAGTTTTACCTTGGAGCGAAAGCTGAAACTCTTACTCTTCAGACTCTTCAAATCTCCAATGGCCGCACTCCAGAAACCACCTACCACAGATAGGTCGGGATTAAACCGATACCCTGGAACGCAGTCTGCGCGAAGGAAAGCCCCGTTGAAGTTGCAGGAAGCGAGTTCAGATATTGCTGCATTCATTCTACCTTCGCCAGCAGTGGTGCGGACGGATCCAATGAAGGTTGTTCGTTTCGAGACGGATGCAGGGATTGTGATTTTGGGCGTAAGAGGTTCATCGTCACCTACATCCTCCTTGTTTGCAGCTTTATCACCTGCTGCACTTGTCAATACAATTGAAACTGGATCCATTCCGCCACATGTATTCTGGACAGCATCAACCAATCGGACCACATCTTCTTCAGGCCACTCAGAATCGGGAGACAAGACGATTTCTGGTATCGGCTGTAATCCAGCATTCCAAATAGCACCAAAATCAGCAGACAGGGTCGGATGATTCTTCGACTCTTCCACATAGCTATCCACACTCTCGATTGTCTTTCCTCCAAAAAGTGGCACGAGCATGCCTTCGACGCCATCAACATTCTCTAAACGTTCCAAACAAGTACTCAAGTTGTTTCCTTCACCGAGTATATATATTATTGGGACAGGACCGGGGAAGTTTCCTCTTGCATCTTCCTGATCCTTGCCCATTGGCGATAATGCATCGACAGTTCCCTCAACAAATACTGCATTGGCCTTGGCTTTTGTTCGCAATGCTTGACTTAGTTTTTTCACCTCAGTTGCTCTTAGCAATAGAGCCGTAGGATCAGATGGTTCAGGCAATAAAATTTCCGGATGGAATGTTAGCTTTTTGGATGGAGAACGGAACGCCTCCGAAAGGCGCGAGCGGGAAATTTCGGCACGTGACGAATCGGAGATAGAGAGCGATTGTACAATGATTACATTTCGGAGAATGCAAAGTCTAAGCAGCAAATATAGGGCGGTAGTGCCGTTGAATGGGCGCATCGTTCGACTGAATAAAGGATATAGGAATGGAGGTACTGCTCTAATCAACACAGATAAAGAAGTGGTGAATTGTTTTTTGTTATTTGTCATCGTTCATGGTCAGTTCATCGCATAGAAGAGCGGAATCATCGTGGTGCCGCTGGCCGATGTTGATGTTGATCGGCGGCGGTGATGGCTGCGGAAGCGAATGACGTCATCATGTCTGTCCATCGTCGATTCAAAGTGCTGTCCTAATTCCAAGTGGAAGCACCCCAACCGCATTTGTTGTTCCAAGTGGAAGCTTCACACTCTTGGCGGGAAAGTTTTGGCGCTAAAGCACCTGCATGGCGGGAGAGTTATGGCGGGAAGACTAATCCACCACGGGGCCGGGCGGTCTGTTGGGAGGGAGAGATGTCGTATCGACGTAGCACCACATTATTTCATATCTACTCCTATTTTCCACAATGATGATTGCCTTTTATAATTATTCATCCACCATGACATCATGTGTGAGCTTAAATCTCTCACTACTGTTGCAGACCTGTGACCAGTTCGTCTCCAGTCTCCATAATACAAAATTCCATGTCGTCGTGCGGTTCATATCATGTTCATGCTTTTAACATCAGACCATGCCGTCAAGGCACTTGTTATTCATTGTGTAAAGCGATGTACAGTGTATACGAATTCCATCTCACCCCAACATCTCTTCTGTGCAGTCGTCGATGCTCAACAATATTTTCCTAACCTGGTAAATATTTCTCGCACATCATCGCCGTTATGATTACCAATACTTATTGTCTGCAAGTTTCATCTTCTCTTTCGTTTCTGCTTGTGATCATCCGCTGGAACATTAGTTGTTTGTGTCTTTGCCATAACCTTCTCCTTCTCAATAACTTCGGTCAGATATGCATCGGATGCCTTCTTTGCTGCATTTACAAATCCAATAATTTGGGCAAATTGTCCTCCTTCTTTTAGTTTAGGCAATGGACCTTGGTCATGCATACCCGAGTAACTGTAATCACCTGGCTCCGGCTATGACGCAGATACGTTGATCAGGGTACATAGTATTGTTGATGTACGAAATGTTTCATATCATGAGCAACATACCTTGATCGGCTCTACGCCGTGGGGAAGTCCGATCACAGCAGGACTGCAATTTGATTTATGGAAATATTGATCGTTAATGTCTAGAGATGACTCTATCGAGTTTTGTCCACTGTGGTTGCAGCCATCCTCGTCTCCGCCACTTGCGCGAGGCACCTCAAATCGAGCATGAAGGAACATTTTGGGCGTACATTCGTCGGCGCTAGCGCTTGCTGTTTCCATGACGATATTGGATATATGTTGTACTTTGAGGATCCCAATTTCTTGGTGCCAATGCCAAGATCGCCGGCTTTGGCGGTCGGTGTCGGCGTCGATAGGAAAATGATGCAAATTGCGCAATTGATGATGTTGGTTGGTGTTGGTGAATGGTTGTGGTCTGTTGTGCCAGTTTTGGCGCGCCAAGATAGATGACGACTTCCTCGTTCCTCGTCTACGCGTGGAACAGGTTTTGGCGCGCTAAGATATCGATCGAATCTCCCTCAACAAGCCATCACCGGCCGCACACCAACCAAACACTCACCCATCACCTAGATATCTACCATCACCAACGCGGCGCATCATCATCGTCTTCCAATTCCTCACAATTCGAGCGCGAGAGATATCTTTTCATCGATTATCGAGTATGCGCCTCCCATTGCTCTTACTGGCCATTTTCAGCAGTGCCAACGCCGCCACCAAATCATCGACTTTATCACCTCGCTTGACAGTGACAGCTCCTCGACGTACTCTTGCGTCCCTCCAAAAAGTAGAACAATCGACGAAGATTCCAGCGGCATTAGGCTTGGAAACTATCCTCCAACAACGCGGCGGCGCATCTACAGCAACTTCTACAACTATGACACAAGAATCAGCAGGTTTGCCTTCCGCCGTCAAACTCTTGATTGGTGCTGGAGGTATCTACGCAGCATTTCTTTACTACGGCTCGCTTCAAGAGGATGTGTTTCGCTACACGGCCAAGGACGGAACGCAATTCAGCCAGGCATGGCTCCTCCAAGTTATCGAATCGTTGGCGAATGTATTGATTGGGTTTGTGGGAATGCAGCTGTCCGGTGCTACGGCTGGTATTCCCAAGAAGGCATTTGCTATTTCGGGCGCGTCGCAGGTGTCGGCAAAGGCTTGTATGAGTTTGGCGCTGGCCAACGGATTGTCGTTCCCCTTGGCTACGTTGGCAAAGTCGGGTAAGATGGCACCAGTCATGTTCGGCTCGTTGATTTTAGGTGGGGCATCATACAGTCTCAGGGAGTACCTACAGGTGGCTGCTATCATCGGTGGAACGGCGATCGTTTCCATGGGCAAGAAGAAGGGCGGAAGCAGCTCCGCTTTGGGTGTTGCCTACATCATTGGTAGTCTTGTGTTGGATGGTGTCACTGCTGGTTTCCAAAAGAAACTAAAGGCTGACACCGCGAAGGCTGGTGTGAAGCCCAAGCCATATGATTTCATGTTTTGGACCAACTTTTACATGTGTCTGACGGCCATTGTCATCTCTCTTGGACTTAATGAAGTTGGGTCTGGTTTGGCGTTTTGCACTGCAAATCCTGAGATTTTCAGTAAGATTATCAAATTCGCGCTGTGCTCGGCGGTGGGCCAATCATTCATCTTCTACACCATTGCGAACTTTGACCCACTCGTCTTGTCTACGGTGACAACAACGAGGAAAATCTTCTCGGTTCTGTTGAGTATATTCTTGAAAGGACACTCACTCTCCTTGACGGGATGGTCGGGCATTGCTCTTGCTTGCGGTGGTATTGTTTCAGAGCTGGTCGCTTCCTCGGGAGGAAAGGGCAAGGTGCATTAATTCATGAGCATTGGGTTTGTATTTCATTTGGTCACATTCTTCAGCTACGTCGGATCTCCATATCACGACGAGCTCTAAAGTAAATCCGTGATGATTATTGTAATTTCGAATTCTTTTACATCACTACTTAGTCCTCTTTTAATTAGTTTAGTCGGAAAATACAAAGGAGTGACCACATCAATGCAAAACATTTATCGCCGCATTCAAATGTGCCCTGAACTGCCGCGCTGCCGCCAAAGGCATATCTCTTGGTACACCGATCCTGTCACGCAAGTAGCATAATGCAGATGCTACGTCCCGTGCTTTGCCTGTGCTCCAAACCCCCATACCTGCTTTCATATCTCTCAAAGCTGAATCATGAGCCTCCGGCCCTTCCGCCAACATTGCACCACAGACCAATCTCAAGGCATGTTCGACGTCAGGTATCAATGCTTCGTCAGGAGCTGCGTAGGGGTCGGCCAGTTCAGCCCCAAAGCCTTTTCGAGGATTTTTTGCACCGTTTGGGCCACCGCGAGAGGCAAACTTCGCAACCTACAAAGTTGAGAAGAATATTTGTGAGCAAATCGATTTACGTTCGGTTTGAAAATATAATGCAAGGTAGACACATATCATAGGTAGACTCACATTTTGCCCATTGCCTGCTAACTTCCATCCAGCCATTTGCCGACAGGCTTCGGCCATTTTCTCTGGGTCGGCATTCATGTATGATGTACCCTCTACTCCGATATCTCCATTGTCTCCTTTGATTTCAGCCGCCTTCAGCACACATAACGGTAGCGGTGGCCCACGATACAATGGTTGCAAGGGGTCGTCGAATGATAATGGCAAATTCCAACTCTTGCCATCTTTACCAATAATACTCATTTGATAGGCACTACGATCATCTTCAAACCCTCCATCATATCCAGGACCATATTGCGGTGGAATATCCTTCACGTGTGTGTAATAATCAGACTTGAATGCAAGATAGCATTCTCTCTTCTCAAACGCGTCTAACCAAGCATTTAACGCTGGAAATTGCCGACGATAGTTCGCGGATCTCAAGTCCAAACCCTTCCAATATGCACATGAAGCCAGCATACGTTCAACGTGTGAAACGTAAATAAAGTCAATCATTGTCGGATGATCAGCAAAGTCAAAGAACCAAGGTCCAGGAGTCGATGCTAATGCATCATTCACCTTGGAAATGCAATCAAGAAATCCTTTCATCGCCCCGGACATGGATGATTCCTTCGATCCCATAATCTTCCCAAGCATGGAGCCACTGCTAAACCCAGGACCTTCTGCGCGGAAGATTAGAGTGCACCACCAGGAAAAGAGTTCTCTTTCAAGATTTGCTAACATTTTGTATCTTGCCTGGCGTTCGGTGTCATCGATAGCTGGCATCATTCGTCTGTAGCCCTCGTCGACGGGATGCCACTGATCAAGCAGTTCCATGATCACTTGACTTTCAGTTATGGTTCTCTTTCTTCCGTCATTCGTTTCCACAACTAACGCAGGAAGTAGGCCTGAAGGCACCATACGGAGGAACGATTCTGGTTTATCCCCGTAACTCCGCATAGGGACAAGTTCTATGTTGATGGGTATGCGCTTCTCCTCAATGAGAAGCATCGTTTTCTGGCAGTACGGGCACCATCCAGCATGGTCACGATACAGCGTGATCTTTGGTATTTCATTAGATCCAAAGAGACGAAGTTTGTTCTGTACAAACGGGCCGCCTGTTCCATCGAGCCTTGATTCCTGTTCGGAATTCAAGGCTGCACCGACCGCTGTGTTGGCGGCTGCTGATTGAAGATCCGACCAGCTGTTGGTGCTCAGCGTCGACATAGAAAGCTTCGTAAATGAAATCGTACGTCTGGAGATAGAAAAGCTGGCAACTACTGCCAACCGAAGCATCAACGGGACGAGCAATATCATCAATTGCGACGGCTTCATCTTCATGGTCGACATCTTTTTTGTTGCGGATCGGAAGAAGTGCCCGCCCGCCACGTACGCGTAGGGAGGTGTCGTACATATACGACATACATAGGCAAGTAATAGGAATTCCTAACTACGCAGGCACTGGCAGAAAGTCGTTGGTACGGGCGGCGGACCTTTGTGGCGACGACGGCAAGCACACAACAATCAAAGATTTCACCAAAATAGCCGCCAACCATGGTGAGATCGGCGGCGCCCCCCTGATTGTAGGACGGTCAATGCACCTGCGACATGGCCGCAGCATGTTCATATCTGTTGAAGTGGACTTCCTGCATTGCTCGAAAGGATCGTTGGGTGTCGAGGAAGGAGGAGCAATGCCGTTCGCAACACGAGGATTTATTTTGCGGCCATTGTGGGGCAATGATCATTAAGCCTCGTGTTGATATGGTGGTTGCAACCAAAATTTAGTTTGCCATCGGTTTATCTACAGCTACGGGAATTCTTTTCAATGATAATCTGGACGTATTGGGATCATTATTTCGTTGCTTGTCACAAATATTTTTTGCACATCCACTCATCGTCGCATTTTTTCTCCCCACTCTCTTTTTCAATCAAGTCAACCGGTGTCGAAGTATCCGACGAAGTTGCGACTTCCTTCACTAAATTCAAGTTGGGGCAGGAGCCGTACAAGCTTCGTTACTTTATTTATGAAATTAAGGATAAGAAGACGATTGTCATTGAAAAGCAGGGTGCGAGGGATAAAACCTACGAAGATTTTGTAGAGGAGCTTCCTGAAAATGACTGCCGCTACGGATTGATTGATATTGAGTTTGAGACGGATGATGGACGCCCCACGTCGAAGATTGTCTTTATCAGCTGGAACCCCGATACAGCATCCGTGAGACCAAAGATGTTGTATTCTGGATCGAAGGAGGCCCTCAAATCTGCGCTTGTTGGTGTCGGAATCCACATAAATGCAACTGATCACTCGGAATTGGACTTTGAGGAGTCAATTTTGCCTGTTGTGAAGAAGTTTACTTGAGAATGAGATTTTGTACGGATCGGGTAATCTTTATTGGAAGCGGAATTGCGTCGGCATGCATCTGGTCGCTGAGCGCTGAGCGAATATATTTCTGATTTAGGTGCAGCCGTATGTGGGAATACTGGAACTTCTTTTTCATCTACGGTGCGTATCTGTAAAGTAACCATGTCTTACCCCTGACTCTACCGATGTATTTATGAATGGTTCATTTTGTAAGATAGAATTACTTCTTGACTAAAGTTTCATGATATTCGTGTACGAGTAGGTTGATCTCATCGTCGCCTCGATCTGAGCTGCTAAGAAATGCACACACCTCCTTCAATTTTGCTTGTTGATTCTGCGTCAAAAAAGAAAGACTCAACTCAAACCTGCCGCACGATGGTAAGGCTTTCAACCAATTGTGTATGAATGGTGAAACGGAGGTCTCCGTCAATAGTTCCGCTCTCTCCGAGACGGTCATTGTTACGAGTAGATGCAATGCCTCTACAATGTCCCCCATTACATCACCATCAATCTCTGCCGAGAAATATTCCTTGCATACTACTTTCGGATCGATAATGAACATATTGTCAACCTGGGACTCCATCCTTGTGATGAATGACAACGTAGACTTTGCAGTTGTGCAGTGTATTCTCCACTCCATTAAAAAGTCATGAACAGATCTCGATGATTTCACTATTTTCGACAACCCTGCCCGTGCACCACAACATGCTGATCTAGGAATCAATTCGAGTTTTGCACTGGATTTCAATGAATTCGATAACTCGTTTCGCTTTTTGATGATACCATCGAAGCCACCTATCGAAGCCTGACCGTCACTGGAAATATTTCTACTCCTACCACTAGTTGGGATTGATCCGGAGGCTCCGTTGAATAGCCTTGAAACATCGCGACCAGACGTAGGTTTCAATTGTGATACTGATACAAAATTTCGAAATTCATTGTAGTCTTTGCCTAATGAAAAGAATTAGGAAGAATGCGGAATGCGGTGTCTATCAGCATGTAGACTATCGTTGGTAAAGTCAAGCAATACGTATCCTTTGGACTTACTGGTATGAATGGCACGCTTTTTCATCCCATCTTCGGCCTTGAATTGTCGGTAAGTGGCAACATCGGCTTGAATCTCTCGTTCGAGATGGTTGATGTCTAACGTTTTCCCGTTGATAGCGCTCAGTCTTTTTGAAGACATCGCAAGGGGTTAAAGACGGCGTACAAAAATTCACTCAACCAGTGAACGATAACACAACGATGAATTATTGCAAGGGCGCCGGTAGTGGTTGATTTCGAAACAATGCCATTGGCAATGGCAATGGCGACGGGTTGCGTCGGTGATGGTGGATGGTGTTGCTACCTTGTTGTTGTTGCTGCCTTGCTGCGGTATTAGTTGCTGTTTCCCGCCAAAACGAACATCTGCAGATTAGATGGCTTCCCGCAAAATCAGATTTCTGTCCGCCACACCTTCCCGCCATTTATCGTTCTTCCCGCCAATCCATCCGACACATCCCGTCCACCACCACCTCACTCGCTGCACCACTTCTTCCGAATCAACTTCTTCACTCATCCTACCAAGGATACAGCATATATAATCATAAAGCCAATGCTGGAAAGCTAGGTATCATGTGTAAATAATTGATAATAGTTATTCCCTCTCTTGGGTGACAAAAGGCGGTGGGTACATCGTACAATCAGGTAAAATCGCTACTCCCGTGTTTAGTGTTTACGTGTCACCCGCCGAGGCAGATTCAGCTTCCACCTCTGCAATCACCGCCTTTGCCTCTTCCTCCGTCAAAATCTTATGAACACAGTTGCCATCCTCATCCAAGCTCATCGTGAACAACTCCAACTTCTCCGCCGAGGCCACGGCTCCATCCATCGTTTTATTCAAAACCTTCACCGCAAGACGACATGCCTCGGCAACATCTGGCATTTCTATCACAACATCCGTCAATGCTGGAGCATCATCCTCCGTCTTCATTTCATCATCCCCATCCTTCTTCTTCGAAACCCCATACTCCGTCTTTAACAAACTCTTCCCCGCTTGATTATTCGCTCCAATGACCGTGGCCTTCCACCCACTGTAATTCCCACTAGGATCACTCTGGTACAATTGAAATCCATGCGCTTCATCATACCCCGCAAAAAGGAAGGCTACACCAAAGGGACGCAAGCCACCATACTGAGTGTAGGCTTGTTTGTAATTGCACACATGCTCCACGAGACTTTCGAGGGGAATCGGTTCTTGATATTGGTAGGCATATCGTGCCGCGCGGAGACGGGCTTGATCGATGAGGATGTTAGCGTCGGCGGTTAAGCCGGCGACGGAACATGTGGCGTGGGGGCAAAGTTTGTAGGTCTTTTCCGATGTCTATTTTGGGAGATTGGAGAGGTTGAACAAAAAAAATTAGCCGCACGAAATAAAATACAACCGAGTCTGCCTCTCATTTCTCAATACATGCAAATCGAAAAATAGGACGAAAACTCTCTCAAAGAGCGACGGAACAAACTCACCCGCGCCTTGGCCAAAAGTCCACTCGTAATCTTCTTCTCCGATGCCATGACGACACCATCTTTAGCCAATATTCCCACACTCGTTCCGGCATTATTGATCGCCTCGATGGCGTACTCCACTTGATGCAGACGTCCCTCGGGGGAGAATGTGGTTGTGGAGGAATCGTAGCGGCGTGCCATTATAAATTATTTAATAATTAGTTGTAGTAGAGAGAGAGGGTAGACGACGACGGCGACGGTATCAAAAGATGATAATTTGGATTGGCGGAAGCCTCGGAATGCGATGGATTGTTGACGAAGCCATGTTCTACAGATTGCGAATGGATATGTCACATGATCTTTCTCGCTCATTCAATTTTTCTCGTTGCATAGACAAAGATGAATTTGACTAAACGACGGACAGATTGGAAGCGAATTGTTCATTTCTTTGTAGTATCCCCGGCCTTGCCGTCGCCGCACCAAACCCTTCCGGCCGCGACGCCGCCCGCAACAACAAACAAGCAGCAGCAACAAAAAACAGGTCGAGACCATGGCGTCCGCCACAGCTCGTAATGCTAGAGCCAATGTGCCCCAAAGTCAGACAAAATTCAATGCCACCCCATTAAAGAAAATATGCATCTTATTTCTATCATTCACCGCAGCCGTGGCACTTCTATCCACCACTATCGTCACTGTCGCACCAATACTCATTGCTATGGCACACCGGTTTCCGTCTTTGCACAAGCAGATGATACTGATAGGCGGTGGCGACAATCCATCCCACGACGAGATAATTTATATCCCACCTACGCAAGAGGACTTGGATAGGATACGGCAAGAGTTGGAGGTGTCTGAAATACTGCCAGCCATCAATGCCGTTACTGTTGACAAATCAGACAACCCTCGTTCGGCGTCATACATCCAATCTGTCATTGCCACTACGGAATCGCAATTACAACAGCTTGAGCGAGAGTGGAACATGGTCAAGAAGGAAATTGACGAGTTGACATTGGCCTACAATTCATTTTTGGAACGATGGGATCAAGACACATCGCGCAATGTAATGTCCGTCGATGAGAGTGCCACTATGCAATATTTCGAGTCTAGATTGACGTCTCTCAGCACTATCCTGGGGGGGCAGCGAACATCCTTCCTGGATTTAGATAGGCACGATATGACGCACTTGCTTACGACGGCAGTGGACGAACTCCATTGGATGCTGAATGCAGAAGAAGATGAAGCGGCAGATGCACACAAAACACTACTATTTCTCAATGCCAACAACTTGTTGTTCAAAGTACTGGCAAATGTCCCCGCATCCTCAAAGAATGAAACCAATCAAACATGCCAACCATCGTATCTTGATTTGAATGAGGGAAAACCATCCAGTGAATTCTTTCCAACATCCAAACCAGTCATGACTTCGAAAGCCTCTCTTGCAATAACCGATGAAACGGCACGAGAATCGGACCTGTACTTCCTGATTGAAGAAATCAAACGCAAACTCGTATGGGAGGAGGATGACGAATCATTTTCACGTCCGCCATTCATCAGTGATCAGGAATTGGAGGATATACGATCGAATATTGCACCAATGATATCTTCCATTGAAAACATGCGTAGGTCGGCGCTTGACAAAGAAAGGAAAGTGAGAGACTATTGGGTAGATAGGATTGCAACTTTTGTGTCGGAGCTCGAATCCTCAGATGATATCGGAAGCAATAGAGCCAATGACAGTAATGACGAGTTGCTATGTGCTTCTACTGGTTTGGTGGAGGAGATGATGGAGGCAGGTTTAAAGACATTTCGTAGGAAGGGAGATCTTCGTTCCGAGTTGGAGGATGTTGCTTTGAGGTCGGTGATGGATGCGCCCCCAGAACAAGCTGCCATACTTCTGTCCGATCTTAAAAAGATTGATGTGCCAAAAATCGATTATACAACTGATGAGACGACTACGTCTACTCAACTTCCCACCTCCTCATGGAAAGTGGGCAAGAAATCTATTGCCTATGCAGTAGACGGTCCATGGCTCCGTCGTGGTGTCGTGAACTGGATTGACTATTTTGTGGATGCTATATCCGGATACAATGGTAAGTGACTCTCGATGTTGATCCTAACGCCATCAATTCTCGTCATCTAAGTCTCGTTGTCCTCTTGCATTACAGACCATGTAGATTCACTGTTCGATTGGATCGTAGGAGATTGTGCTGGTTCGTCAGTGGGGTCGGTATTGGTGAGCTCCGTTTCTAAGCTGATAGGGAAAATCCCTCTTCCTGAGTCTGTGGAGCGTTTGAAGAGATCTGGAATACTAGCCGGCAGAATGAGGACCCTTTTGGAGACATAGAGGATGCGGTAAGATAAGAGACACGTTATTGATCAACGCCTTTTACACTATTTTTAGACTCTAACACGATGCATTCTTCAAATCAATTCCTAAGGAATCGGCGTTGATGGTGAAAGAGCAAAACAATTTCCTAACTAGATTAGCATGACAGGACAGTGCACCCCGATATTCACAAATGGTTGGAGAACGCATATTCTCCAGTGCTGCCAATAACCTTCCACGTCTTGGTGAAGTCCTACGATGAAAATACACGCCTGAGTTAAGGCAGCTTAACAAATAGAGAGAGATCAAATCCAAAATCATTTGGCGTACCTCTGTTTCAATTATGAAATATGCGTTGGAGACACCGGGATGATCAGGTGTGTACCTCACCACGAAGTTTGTCTCTTCATGTGACTTGAGGAAACTGTCGCTTGCAGATACTGACCATTCATTCGAATCATCTCCGACAAATCCAGCACGGAATTTTGCCCATCCCATGTAGGGATTCTTAATCTGTTTAGGCGAACAAGTTATCCATACGTCAATGTTCAGCAACGAATTTGATGGCGACGATGCAACATATCAACGTGAGTACCAAACTTACCGTAAATTCATGAGCAGCTGCTGAGTTAATCGGCGCCCTGAGCAATATGATTCCTTCGACGTCGTCGCCAGCAAGAGTAAAATGGTCGAAAGTAGAATCATCCTTTACAAATCGAGTGTTGGTACAGAGGGTAGGCAAGTTTGAGATCGTTATGTTTCATGATTGACATTGAATAAAGTTGTTTATTACACGTCTTCTCACCTCATTATCATTATCACCAGGTGCATAGAATTCTCTCAAGTTTCGGCCTTGTTGAAGCTGTCCTCTCATGTTCAGGTACCTGTTCGTCCTTGCAATTTCCTGCTGCGTAGCCCAGTTCTCGAGTTGCTGAGCGCGAACAACGTCCATGGTTGGGTTGCTTTCCAACAATTCATCGGTGTAGCTTACAATTCGTGAGGCGACTACTTGGTCAGTCTTGGAGATTGATGTCCTTGCCATGTGCGGTGACACGTCGCGGCCTATCTTCTTGAGTCCACTACTTCCGTCGCCTGAAAGTCCCATTTCGCTATCTCCGCCATCGAAAATATCCTGTGAACCATCATCAACGTATTGAGTGAAATCTCCCGGTCCGTATCGTTGGATCTTGTCCTTATCCATCTTGGTTGCACTAGCACCTAACTTCTCGAGTTCGGTTAATGGTTCAACATCGGGCCCATGATACATGGAACGGTAGTTCAACTGAGTTTGGGAGATATGCCTGAGTTCGGGAGACCACTGAGGAGAGAATGCATTGGCAACAGGAGATGATGATGTAGCCAATGAGAAGGCAATAGAGAAAATACAGGCAGCCGCTGGTCGGGTCATGTTGGGAATAGAGAATAGACGATGAAAGCACCTGAATCTCGATAGGAGTAAGAGTAAATGGTTTGATCGGCTCTGNGGGAATAGAGAATAGACGATGAAAGCACCTGAATCTCGATAGGAGTAAGAGTAAATGGTTTGATCGGCTCTGGGTTGAGGAAATGAATTTTATGAGCGAATGGATTGATGGAGTTCATGGTGTTCGTCGTGAATTCAGTGGAGGTTCCGGTGTGGTTGTTGTCTTGCAGGCATGCCGCAGCCGTACTTCACTCTGTATTGAACCACGTCAGCACTTGCACTGTGGAATCAGTATACTACGTAAGCATGACGTCAAAATTCTCAGATCCAGCATCTGGCAGACGTCAGCATTTAGGGGTGTCAGAATTCTTGGCGTCAACGTGACGTAGACATTAGCTTGGCGGGAAAGGCGGCGGCACCGCATGCCCCCGCCCGCCGCCCATCCGACAGCCGACGACAGCAGCGACGCAAGCAACAACCCATCTACATCTCTATCGCTACCGACCACGACCACCACCATCATCGAACATCGCATCATCATGGTGAAATTAGTCTGCCGCTGCACTCCACATAATGTTGCCGAACGCTCATGAACATGAAACTGATTGCGGCGCGGTGGTCTTCGAGGAACAGAGTGTGCAAGAGTATCTAGACTCATTTCTTGACACCACCCCGAGCACAACAACAGAAAACAATGTATCAGGCAACATGCTTTTCAGTCGAGTAGTTTGCTGCGAATCATCTCGATCACTTTATTGTCAGGATTGTTGTCGTCTTCTCGTTCCAGATCATTCGGTCCCTGCACCCATATCTTGTCGAAGGAGGGGAAATAGCTTAGGTGGGAAATCGGTTGAGTATTCGGGGGAAAGGCCATTTCTACCATTCAATTTACACATCATATTAGACGATCGAAGGGGTTCAGCAACAGGGCTGCACGCTGTAGTATTGATGAATGGAACAGATGACATGTCGGTGACACGCTCCTCTCTCAAAGATCATACCGAAGACAGTGGTGTTCCAAGTTCATCGACAGGATCAGTTAAACTCGTTGATTTGGCAACCGATGAAATACCCAAATATCGAGATAGTGATGATTCCATATTTTTGCTCTTTCCATCTCCGGGAGTATCTGTCCCACTGGAATCAGTTGCTTCCAAAGTAAGCACGTTGGTTGTACTGGATTGCAAGTGGACAAAGAGTAAACTCTGTCGAACAGACGAGGATCTATCTTCTCTACCAAAGGTGCATCTCTCGTCGCCTCCAGAAAAAAGCTTCTATTGGCGATGGCACAATGCTGGGCCTGGCATGCTAAGTTCCATTGAGGCAATCTACTACGCTGCAGTCGAAGTGATGCGGATTAAACACAAATATTTGTTGGATGCAGGACAGATTTCACAATCGGAATCCAGGAACTTATTGATTGATCGGAACAACGTGATTCATTTACTTTGGTTGTTTGGACACCAGAGAGCCGCCACATTTAAATCCGCTGAACATGCAGGTATACTTGCGCCTGGTACTGATGAAGGAAAGGAAATGCAACGAGCAATGAGAAAGCAGAAGGGGACATGGCGCCAACTACGACATAAAGAGGATGAGAGACGATTGAATGAGAGAATCAAACTCAAGGCGAGCAGGAATAAGACCTAATGGAACAAATAGCGTTTATGGTTTTCCATGCACAACGATTAAAGACGATGAATTATGGTTTGTGGTTTGCATTTCGTGGCAATGATGTGTCGACCTGATTGAATTCATTATTCTTTCGACGCAATTCTTAAATCCTTATTAAAGATCTCCTCTACACATTCAACATCTATTAATAAGTTGATGAAACACCTTGATCACTTTCGTGCCGATTCCAGTATTGCCAATCCACTGCTGCAATCAATCTAAATTTCGTCGTTCGTCCTTCCACTTCGGTGTATGAATTGGGCCATGGCGGCGGACAGACGAACGAACGCGCAACCGCACGATGTTTATGTGGAGGTGCCCGGTCGACGGACAGGACAGCCCCCACAGCCAACAACCTCCACAAACCATGACACCGCCGCCGCATGCAGCAGCAGCTCCTCCTCCGCCCCAACCACAATTGCTATCAACAACAGTCGGATTCGTCCCTACATCTATATGAGAGAGAGAGAGAGAGAGAGTTGCCCCGCCGCCAATGAATAATGGAAGACCGTCACAGTGTTTCTGAGCCTCGACCGGTCGATGATGATGGGAGCGATTGTAATAATTGTCCTTCCTGGGAAGTCGATATTCTGCGGGACGGTGTCATCGTCGACACATTCATCCTGAACAAGGAAGTCCTCCCTCCCCGAACCAACAAAAAGGGCAAAGTCGTTTGGAAACTTCCAGAGAGTGGGGACAAATTGGTAAGTGATGCTGTTGAAATGACGACATGACGCGCCAATAGTTCTCGTACAACTAAAACTTTGCTGGGCCATCTACAATCTACAATCGTAGCCTTCGTTTGGAACAGATGATCGTCGTCGCATTTTAGATATTCACAAAGAACGAAAGAAGAAGCGTAAGCAAGATAAAAAGAAGCAAAACATTTCACCTACTAAAGATAGATGTCTTGTGGATGGGAAATGTGAAATGGGCAATCAGAGCAGTTCTCCAGTCAAATTCGGTGGAGGTGGAAATGGGGTAGGAAATGCCATTTCAGAAGAAGAGGATGAGAGGTATAGCAGTGGCACTAATTCAGTAGATACGGCGGGGAAGATCAATGTTAAAGAGAATGGGAGTCAAAACCGTGGTGTTCGTGACGACACTCGATGCAATCACAATCAACAATTGGACGCTAATCAGGCACTACACGAGATATATCCCAGTAAAGGCACTTCCATCGAGCCCCAATACAACCAGCAAACTCTTTTGTCAGCTACGCCACCACCCGGGCTTGAAATCCCTTCCAATTTGTCGAGCATTAGACTGGACGATTCGCAAGAGCTACCGACGCCCCATCAGCCGCTGCCATCTGATGATAGACCATCTTCCTCCTCCTATGCTTCAATCATTCAACTTCCACCTACCGATGCTCTTTTTATAATAGTACCACATAGCGAACGACTCGAAACAGCCCAAGGACAACCCGAATGCTCACTCGCAGTGCCTGCTGCACGACATTTCATTAGCACATATTATTCTCACTTTGATGGCAGGGCTAGAATCATCGACCTAGCTTGCTACTACACTTCGGAAGCTCAAAAGTCTGTTAGC
Source organism: Discostella pseudostelligera (assembly GCA_036940085.1). Taxonomy (NCBI): domain Eukaryota; phylum Bacillariophyta; class Thalassiosirophyceae; order Thalassiosirales; family Thalassiosiraceae; genus Discostella; species Discostella pseudostelligera. The sequence goes on from JALLBK010000151.1 coordinate 28,543, forward strand.
ATTGGCGGTGCACACTCGGTTGTTACAGGAAGGACAGATATTGCAACACAAATATGCAACTTTGCCGGGACATTATTTGAGGTGCGAGGAGTGGTTGCCCAAGATACTGCTGATAGAAAAGGAGTTCATATTCTTGTGACGGGCATTGCGAGGACAAGTTTGAGTGGATCACAGGGTGGGGTGGTGGCGAGCTTTGCTCATTCGATATCACTAGTTCCGAAAGATGTCGGCACGTTGAGTGAGCGCGGTGGTATTACTTGCACAGCGCTACTCGAGGCACTGGCAGTTGGTTATCCCTTCCAAATCCATAATGATGCACTCGCATTGCTAAGCGGAGATGCAGGGCCGACCTCCCCCATTTCAACTCCACGGCCAATGCATAAACCACCGCCTCCACCCGGTTTGTGTTGATTAAAAGAACGTGAGCATGCGACAATATTTAATTAAATTTTAATGATAAAAGATATGTGGTTTGGCTGGATGAAATAGTATGCTGCTGAACATTGAACCCGCCGGATGCCAGAAGGTTATGCACAAATCCTGTGCTTGTCTAAACAAACACAGAATGATTAGAAGTAATAAGTTAATATCACCAAATAATCACTAGTTGCAACGAGCATTGTAATGAGCATTCTTGCATCCATCAGAATTGAGTTGGTCTCGCGGCTCTGTCTGTAACCTTGGTTACGTCGATCTATCAGAACGATGTACATTCGTCAAGACTGGGGTTACCAAAGTTGTCTCGTGTGACGTGGTCGACTGTCGACAGCGAACAGGTGGGTGACATTTCCCGCCAAAAATACGTGGTGTGTGACGTACGCGCGGCATCGTCGTCGGTGCCACAGAATCAATTCATCTCAAGCCCCTCGGTTGCTTTGGTGGTTCCATCAATTATTCATCTCACTTTCTGGAAGAGAGATTCGAACTACATTGGTGCTAAGATGAAGCTCGCTATTACGTCCCTTTTCATCGGCTCTGCCGCTGCCTTCTCCCCCGCCGCCTCTTTCGGCGTGCGCAGCAGCGCCTTGAACATGGCCGAGACTGCCACCGAAACCAAGGTGAGAATTGCAATATGCAAATGCACTGTTGTAGCGACGTCGCGATTCTACGACAACCGAATCAATGCGTAGACGTGCAAACCATTCAACTTTGTCTTTATTGTGCAATTCTAACCATTCTATCTATCTCATCTGATGTGCAGGCATTCGCTAAGCTTCCCGCCACCATCAAGCCTGGTGTTGTTA
>JALLBK010000152.1:0-22341 GCA_036940085.1 Discostella pseudostelligera
GACGCGGCGTGGAGGATGGTGTCATCGACGCAAAGAATGCGGAGTCTGTCCGTCAGTTGGCGATAATTGGTACACTGGCATCGTTAGGAAAATCGCTAAATTAAATCAAACCCCATTTCGATTTTTGGATCTTTTGCTTTTGCCGATTTCGGATTTCAGATTTCAGATCTTTCCACTTCTTCGTCCTCCGCCTCAATCTAGCGCCTCATTCATCCAAACATTCAGTATCCGTAGCCCATCACCATGATGTTCTTGTCCTCGACCCGTCTTCTAGCCCTTCAACCTCGCTCAACTGTCAATGCAGCTGCGCGGATATCACGAGCAACGCAAAATGGGATTCTGGTGAGGCAGATCTCGCATGCCAAGACGTCGACATCGCCGGCCTTGTCGTCGCTCCTCATCACCGGCACTGCCGCCACTGCCACATATCTGTATGTCACTGGCAACAACATTACCGATCTCGCTCCAACAACAGTGCAATGCTCGGTGGGAGTTCCACTGGGTGGAGAGCCAGTCATGCTTTCTCCATCGAAGGAGCCGGCAACCGGGATCCTGTTTCCGAGGCTGTGTAATGGAATGACGCTGGTAGGGTGCGGCGTGCGTATCAAGTGGGGCTTTGTCAAGGTGAGTTGCATGCATGTGAAATTCGTTATTAGCATTCTATTGGGAGAGAGAAACTCAGTGTTCTGAAATGATGTACCATTGGCTTCTCGGTTGCAGGTGTATGCAGTCGGTACGTACGTTGACCCGTTAGCCATGTCAATTTTGAAGAGCCAGGGCGAAGCGGAAGTAAAGAAGGCGTTACTGGATCCAAACTATCCTCGGACAATTCGTATTGTTATGAACAGGGATCTATCCATTGATAAATACACATCCGCCATCATCGACGCGCTGGAGCCACGCATGCATGGGGAACAACTCGAATCTCTAGAGGAATTCAAAAAACTAAATCCTCCCGTCGACTTGATTAAGGGGGCCGAGATGGAAATGACAATCCGGGGAGATGTTCTTCTATACAAGAACGCTGTGGGAGGATTGGGTCAGATTAAGAGTGCTGTGTTTACGAAGGCCATGTGCGATGTGTTTTATGGGACAGATGCTGTTAGCCATACCCATTTGGAGAGCGTTGTGTCGGGCGTGAAGACTTTGTAGATTTCGAGTATGTTGTGTAAGATTGCTCATGCATAATATTGATGTCGNTGTGTCGGGCGTGAAGACTTTGTAGATTTCGAGTATGTTGTGTAAGATTGCTCATCCATAATATTGATGTCGATGTACAAATTGCTTGGCTGGACAAGGGCTTCCGATAGTTGGTTTGGTGGCGATCGGGGTTGTGGCTTGTCAATCATTATCTAATCGTCCGAAATGACTTTGCTGATGGAAGGATTCTACCTCAACCAGTTCCGTTCTGTCATCAAAGATTTTTTGATTGACGAATATCTCAACGATTATATTACTGTCCTAGTCATACATATGCATCTACTAACATGCACTGTTCCGATGAATTATCCCTTTCTGGGCCCTCATTTGTAACTTCATCTTTCCTCATCATCGTCGAGGATAGTATCACACACAAGTAGGGAAAATTGCTGCAGTACAAGCAGTCAGCAAATTTGAATCCTTCTCCTTACTACTTTCTGTCTCGTGTTCAATAACATCCTTTTCTTCAATAATGTCGTCAATTTCTTCACGAGGATGAGTCGTTGGACGTTGGTTGCCATACATCATGTTGTCATCATCTCCTACTTCTTCACCCAACGCATCATCATCCAATTCCTTCCGTTCCTTTCTCCTCGCGAGGTAGGTGCGAAGAGCTCCAAATGCAAAGATTCCCACGGCAATTACAAAGAATAGAAGCGTTGCCACATCCAACATAAGACACGCTGCAGTAACGATCAACATGATGAGCACGTCTAGTCTCGCAATGTTGAACTGGGGAGGCAGCTTGTCGCGTGTCGAGTTAGGCAGGCAGGTGGTAAAGGTGGCCGCAATCGATCGCCATTGAATGAACGAGCAGGCAGTGGCAATAGAAATGCCTGATATGGCACTCAATGGAATGAAATCAATAACTGGATAGCCCCAAGTGATGAATGCGAATACAAGTGCGCCCGTCAAAAAGGTACTGAGGCATGATGTGCCAAACGTCCTATCTGCAAGTACAGACATGTTAACGACTCCAGAGCCGCCCATACCACCCATCAAACCACTAACGATATTTGCACCGCCCTGGCCGATAAGGACGAGGAAGCCAGGTCCTTGGGATTTGTCGAGAAGATCAACAACATTGAGCGCGATGGCAGTTTCGGTGAATTGAGTCGCAAAGAGTGCGGAGCCATATCCAAGGATAAGCTTCCAGCTTTCCCAAGAGGCAAGCGACGGCAATGAGTATTTGGAAGAGAAGATTGTTTCCCATGGCGTTTCGACCTTCAAGAATGCGCGATGATCAAATTATATGGTTTAGTATCGAAGTGTACATGATAACTGCAATTGTAATTGATACTCACATGTGTGCCCCCATAGTCACCGATCAACGGAGTTCCAGCACCACACGTCCTCACTATCCCGAACTCCACACCAAGCACAACCAAGACACTCACAAGCGTGGCTGGCAAACACTTCGTGACCTTGGGTAAGAACATGCAAATAAGAAATGCGGTGGCAACTTCCCCAGCAAAAATTGCAAGGTCGAGTGTAGAGGAGATCCATTCGAGACCTTTCCCGTAGTAGGAAAAGAGGGCAACGTTCCATGTAATCTCCACTGCAGGTGCAGTCCCATCGACGTTCCATCCATTGTCCAACTCTTCTTCAGACAGCGGGAAGACTTTGGCATATCGTAATTGAAGTGCCAAGATGAAGAGGGCCATGGCATTGACCATTCCCACGACGACGACAGCGGGGAATGCCGATACCAGCCGTCCAAGGCCGGCAAACGCAGCAATGCACTGCAACAGACCAGCGAACATGATCACGTATGGAACGAACATGATTCCCGATTCCTCGACGACAGTGTTAGTTCGAACCAACCTATATAGCAACAACGCTGTCAATCCGCTAGCACTCGTGATCATACCCGGCCGTCCACCGACCACCGCCGTAATTATATTGGTAATCCAACAGCTCTGCAATGCTGCCGAGGGAGGCAAACCGGCAATCAACGCATAACTAATACTATCCGGAATAAGTGACAACGCCACGATGACACCACTGATGAATTGATCGGCATTTGCTACCGTCCAACCTGCCAATCTGGAACAAATGTCGCATGGGTTCTTTGCGCAAGTGGGTACACAGAGACAACTGAGATCGGCACAAAAGGTTTCCACTTTGCGTTTTTCGGCATTCATCATTTCATCAAGTTCATTGTCTCCATAGCCTCCGTACTCATCGTCATATGCTTGGTCCTCGTTGTACTTGTACTTCTTGGGGTCGCCATGAGGGCTGACTTCAAAGCCGGCGGAATGATTGTCCAGCTCATCGTCAACGTCAAACGATTCGGATACGCCGTATGATAGTGATGTAGCTTTCAGCATTGCATCTGTATTCTATCGTTGATTCGAAGGGAGGTTGTGTGTTTGAGGTCAGGAGCTTTTTGACTTGGATGCACTCTCGAGATACTACTTCGTGTGAACGCAATTGAACCCAAAGGTCTCCGCTGTCACTGCCTGCATCTATCGAATCCAGCCAAATGAGTTATGCATGCACGATATTCTTAATAAAGATGATGTATTCCTTGATTCGGAAGACCCATCAGTACGCCAGTTCAACGCATTGATAGAAGGTTTGAGAGATATTGCCCTCTGTACAATACTAGTACTTGGTTGCTGCAGGTGGCGGCAATCAATTGAGAGTGACATCAAATTGGGCGAATTGATTTCTTTCTCAAACGGTAATGGGGCGAGAAACACTCGAAAAGGAATATATAGGAATTCCTACGCATGTTGTGCGATCCTTCTCGACGGCGACGGCCAGTAGCAAGACAAGGCGACATACACCGGACGCCCGCCAGACGACGACACAGCAACCCCTTGAAAAGAAACCCATGGTGCTGCATGCTGTGAGCAAGACATGAAAGTCAACCAGTTTTAGCGAGATTGATTACTCTTTTGCTGTAGCCATTATCGCCAAATTATGCTCACCTTTCGTGTCTTGACCGACGCGGTGCCGCCTGTGCTTTGCCTCCGCCGCCCGCCGCCGCCCGCCGCCGCAGACGACGACCCCTACTACTACTAGCCACTCTCGTACCACCACCATGGCGCTCCGAATGCTTTACGATAAGGCGATGGGATTTGCCGCCAATCAGTACCGGACGGTGCTTGGCAATCAGCTTGCCCAATACGGTGAGTTCGTATTGTCGTTGAGATATTTTTGGGCGCGAGGGCTGGGTGTAGGATGTCTGACGGCTGCGGCGACGACGACGAATCCACTCGACAATTATGACTCGGTGGGAGGCGCCGGGGAGCCTTGTATCGGCAAGCGCTTTTTTGGGGGGGAGAAGCGAAATGACAATATCTTGGAAGTATGTGAACCCGGGAATGCAACATTTTCCATCGACCAGACCAACAGTCCTCCGTAGCTGTCACTGATTTGAGCAATACTTTGCCGGTCGATTGTAAATTTTACAGAACGAATCTGTAGTGCAGCAGGGTCCATTCTATATATATTTTGCGCACATTGTTGTCATTATCATGAAGATTGATGGGGGGAATGTTTGTGAGATTTTTCATTGCATTAAGCGAACACAATTTTCTTGAAGGGGGGTTCGGTGAAGGTCGTTATTGTTTCGATCGAAGGAAGAGCTTGGATTTCAACTGTACACCTCAATGATAACCTACTCACACTCTATGTTGACTACTACCAGGCCTTCGTTATGAGGATCTTCTCAACGAAGATCAAAAGGAGGTGAAGGAGGCTCTCGAACATGCCGATCCGGATGTGCTCACCGCCCGCACGCGTCGTCTGAAGCGTGCCATCGACCTGAGCTTCAAGAGAAAGAGCTTGCAAACTTATGCTCCCGATATGGAGTTGGATATTTTTAAGAGAGAGATTTACCCTGATATTGAAAAGATTAGAGCAAGGGATAATGAGTATGCTCAGCTCAACGCACACAAATCGCAGTAAAAGAATTACTTCACGGTAGATTGCGGTTTGTTTTTTAGAATTGGAGTTTCAGTGTTAGGGCCTGTATTGATACCAGAGTAATCTGATAATATCAATCATTATTAATTTGCGTACTGTATTAAGAAGTGTCAGGGGTAGGCACAACTGAGGGTGAATTGATTTGCTGCGGGTACCACAGGGGAATAGCGGCGGCGGGGGAGCGTGGTGTTGAATTCGTTTACGATGTAGCTCCGCGTATGTAATTGAAATTCCATTAAACAAGTCACGTCACTTCGAGTTCGACGATAAAAATTTAGCCACGGTCTCATATGTCAAAAAGCCAATGGCGGAAGCAGGGATTGCTCGGACGAGTTTGAGTGAAAATCCTTTGTACAACCCTTGCACTACATGACCACCCGATTCGTCAACAAGGACCTTTGCTGTGGCAAGTATACCTTTTCCCGACCCTGCCTGGATGCGAGTTTTAATAAGATCAAATGGGTATCCCACGCCCCATGCCGTCGTCGCAGCGAATGCCCCAGCAAGCATGGGAGTTGCAATATCGTCTTCGGGTGCTTTCGTTCCACCATTTGACCTTTTCCGACACTCAGTCAATTCCGTTTTTGCGTACTCATACGAAGCGAACCAAACTCCATGAGGTAACCCATCTCGAAGCAATGTCGCTCCCAAACCCTTCCACGCACCAGCTGATGAAAATATGCCGCGACAAACATTAATGGTTGCAGATGAGGCACTTTCACCTACGACTTGCTGAGTGACTTTTACCAATTCAACCTGAAACACAATGCAGAAAAAGAATGTTTGGTCCATAACGGTATGGAAATGCGTATAGTAAATGTAGCCAAGAACACCCGACAGAGTGAAGAGAGATCAATTCTTACCGGCGACATGACAAATGATTGTAAAACACCCCCGGTGCACCCTCCGACGAAAACACCCTTCAATACATGTTTGCCATCACTCGAACCATTAGATTCACTCCACCTCTTACCGGCTCCATATCCTGTCATGAGAAGTGCGTTTTGAATAGGAACAGCCCCAATCATGGCAGAACTTCCCCTCCACAGCGAGGTGACACCAAAATTAGACACCATCCCACGAAATATGTTCAAACTGACCGCTCCAGATTTAGGTGGGACTTTTTCCGCCCCATTCGCCGCCGACTGCTGAATGCTAACTTTGGCTTGCATCCGAGTGAGAACGGTGTCAATTGGTTGGCATGCTAGGACGGACACGCCACCGGAGACCCAACCGGAAGCAAAGTCTACCCATGCGTCATCCGACATGGCGATATCGTTGTGTTGGTGTTGGTGTTGGTGTCGAGAGGAAGATTTATCGCGAGAGGGCTCTTTCAGATGTTGAAACGGATGCTGATGGAAGACAAACGATGTCAAATTCACATCATCCGTTGTCCTGGAGATGCCAATAGCAATAGACCAAGAATTTGTTGTCAATCCCAACCAAAATCACCAATCACCACTTCCGAGAAGATGGATGAATGAAGAAGCAGCTGCAGCTGCATTTTGCAGCCCGCCGCCGTCCGCCGTCCGGTCCGACACGAAGAACAAAGACACAAAGAAGAGGGCTCCCGCCAAAAAGTTGATGGCTCTAATTAAGATGTCTTCCCGCCATTTTCACCCAAATTTTCTTCGCCAAATGTTCTCTTCCCGCCGTTTTCACCCCAATATTGTACGCCAAATAATTTCTCTTCCCGCCACAGCCACCACTCACGCACATGCAGCCTGCCACAGCCCACACATACAGCAGATGAAACCAGCATATGGTATCTACTCGCTCCAGCATACAATACAGCCGCCACAACCCACAGCCACAAAAAACATCCATATCAATGTCAATGTTCTTGAACATCATGAACAATATGAAGATGTGTCGGCATCAACAATACCAGCATCAACTGATATTCCTACTTGCCGTGGCATTGGCAACATCGGCGGATGCCTACATCTCTATTGTCACCGGTGCCAATGGGTTTGTTGGTCGGCATGTGGTGTACGCGCTACTTCAGAAGCACTACAGTGATCCAAAGTACAAAGTGTCGCCAGAGCCAACAATCATTTGCCTCGTTCGTCCCGAGAAAGTTCAATATGAACAATCATTTTGGAATGCACATGGGAATGAATTCCAACAATCTCGAACTGATGAAAAGAGTTTATGCGTTAAAGTAATGCCCTACGATATGCTGGACAACGGTGAAACATTGAATGATGCCATGGAGGCCGCCATCAAAGGGAGAACATCGACGTCGTCATCTGCCTGTCCCATCTGCGTTTACCACATTGCATCCGTATTCGGACCCACTCCAGACCCAATACAAACTGCAAAAGGCAACGTACAATCATCAGAAGATGTTATAAGAACACTCAACAAATTTTATGATCGCCATCCGAATTCCAAGCTTCGAGTGGTTCTAACATCGTCAATGGCTGCGGTACGGGCCACCGACCAACCACCTCTGAATGGGAAATTTTACACTCATCGTGATTGGAATACTCTCAGTGAGCTCAACGAGAATAATTGGGGTTCATGTTACCAGTGGTCCAAGGCGGAGTCAGAACGTAGGGCTTTGGAGTTGGTTCGAGAATGCAATGACCGGTATGCAAAAGATAACGACGGCACTGGCAGAGAAATCACAATGATAGCACTCTGCCCGAGCTTTGTTTTTGGCCCACCATGTCCAATACCTGTGGAAAAGAGAGAGGATGCAACAGATACTACTATGGCTGGAGGAGGTAGCTCCTCTTACTCGTTGACGCTCATCGGTCAATGGCTGCGTGGAAACTCGCCAGTGCAGAGTCGTCTCTGTGCAGACGTAAGAGATGTTGCCAAAGCACACTTGGTCGCGGGCACAATGACAAACCTACCGAGATTAGATGCCGATAGGAGATACATCTTATCCTCGGAAGTGCGGCTGAGTTCAGAGGCTACTGCTGAAGCATTGCTTCGGGGAGTAGTACGGGCGCAGGAGAAACGCGGAACACCATGCATCGCCATCGACGCAAGTAAGATATCATTTGACAAACAGTTCACAGGAGGTGCAATTTCGATTGGCATGCGAGAAACAGATGCTTCGGAACGACTGGAAGAAGATCTGGGGATTGTCTTTCGATCCGTCGAGGAGACAATGCAAGATACTGCCGAAGCACTGCTAAGCTCAATGCAATGATGTTGTGAAGGTTACCATAATATGTACAATATCATAACTCTTCTTCGGACTCCTCTCCAGCATTCTCTCCTTCAGCTTCGGTCTTCTCATCCTCTTCATATTCCTCCACAATAAACGGAACATAATACCATTCGATGACTCCGCCTACATTTGAACAGGGCGTCGATTGCAGTTGATGCCCACTCCAAAGTTGCAATGACTTTCTACCATTTGGATATCGTTCAACATCATCATACTCCCAAGGATCCCACGGCTCATCTTCGTCTTCATCTTCTATCCATGCACTCTCGTCTGCATCCCCTCGACCAAACACACCAAGACAAAGATGCGGATGTACTACCTTCTCTTTCTTCTCTAGCTGCCTTGCCATGTGTAGAGGCAACGATGCATGGATTGCCCCTCGTGGGGCGATAGTACCGTTCCCAAACGAGAATAATTGATGCCACTTCGTAGAACACGGGTAGACATTCAAATATCCACCAGGTTGGGTGCGTTCCGATTCTACATCAAGGCAGCGACCACGTCGAGGACCGTCGCCTATTTTGATTCCGCAACTGGGACCCTTTTCAGAGTATACTCCGGGGACCATTTCCAACTCGCCAGTAGCATTTCGCTTCAATTCTCCATCCGAGCTGCAAGGACCTATATCCCATCTATTGTAGCCTTCAATCTCTTCGATGATTACTGCACCCGTCTCCCAGCCTGGCGAAAGCGTAGGTGGGACATCATTCTTGAAGCATGGCTGCAGTCCCACGGCATTACCCTCCTTCGCCAGGCCCAAACACAGCGGTATGTCGTCCTGTAACGTCTCCTTCGCCACAATAAGGACACCTTCTCCCTGAAACTCCCATTCCTCCAACGGCAGTTCAACTTCCGTTCCATTACTGTCTTTAGTCAATTCCGCCTCACGTTTCAGCCGCTCTTCATCTTTCTGTCTTCGTAAATCTATGTAATCTTTAATATGAGGTTCGACATTGTCATCAAACTTTCGAGCAAACAAATCTCCCGAGAGTTCGAGGACAGGAAGATAGTCGACTGTCATTGTGGTGGGACTTCGGCCGCAGTGGTCGGGGTTTCTCATGATGCATTTCCTTTGATCTCTACCTCCCGTGGCCTCATTTTCCCATCTCTTCATCATGAATGAGTATGCAAAAACGACAAAGATGGATGAGAGTCAAGTAATGGAAGGGGTACGACATCAATCACTCAGAAGCAACGACACATCGAACGGCAAGAGAAACACTACCGATCTAACTCACATCGAATTGCAAATGCAAAAAGTTATCATTGTGCAACGTAGCACAGAAGTGCGTGTTCCTAATCACAGTCCCAAAGAAGGCCTCATCCGCCACGACGACATGTTCAATATATTTGAGGTAGTACTCCACAAAGCTCTCCTTCGGTGGCGAGGCAAGGTACCATGCAAATTCTCGCGATATTATGAACCATTGCGACGAAGTGTAGATATCAATACCATTTCCCCGCTCGAACATCAATGGTGGTATCCGATATATCCGATGCAATGCGTCGTCGCACTCCACAAAGTAATTCCAAACCGATGGTGAGGGGTTGTTCGGACGTAATATAATATGGAGGAAATTGGCATCGAGCGGATGCGATGCCAGTGTTTCCCGAATTTCGGTATTGGATGCCAGGGGGTAGGTAGTCGATGCTAAATGCACTAGCTTGTGAAAAGTGAAGGCATGAGGATTGTCATGTGCATCTTTTCCTGGTACGCCGGGATGCTTGTCATAATAATCCAAACCAAAGACTGTACGCAATGCCATCAATGTCGCCTTGACCATGGTGAACCCACCCCAATTGACGCGTACTCTATTCTCATTGGGGACAATACGGATGTACTCTTCTTTCCCATGAGTATTGATGGCGATATCATTCATTTTGGCAGCATACTCCACTAGACGGTGGTAGGTGGGATCCGCTGCCTCCTTCCCATCGACGTGGATGACATACCGTGTCACATCGGGAACGTACACGCTTTCAATGAGGCGGATGGTCGACTCTGGTTGATCATGCGTTAATATGACATATAGCAATTGCAGCTCATTGACATTCTCCAAGTATGTCCCTTCGGGCACCGTATCCTTGGGAGGTTTATACACTCTGTACTGCACTTGCTGAATCGTCACACCCGATGGTAAATTCTCCCAATCAGCATATCTTGCCATGGCCTCACATGTGTTCGGGAAATAGAAATCCTCAAAGGGGAATTTCGTTTCCTCGGCTAGACCGTTCACAAATAGTGCCATATGTTCGGCAATTTTCACACGACATTCGTGTGTTTTGGCCTTTTGGAACATGGTGGATAATCGTTGTTGGAGTGGATGAGATATGCCATTATCGGGCGAGAGTATTTGCCGAGCAGCGTCGTTTGGTGAAAGATTGGCAAGGTTGGGTAACGCAAGATATTTGGTGTGATCATTCGCCGTCTTTTTTGCTTCCTCTTCGTCATCAGAACTATCTTCATCTTCATCATCTTCGTTGTGACGGTGGTGCTTAATCTTCCCATCAGGTCCAATCTCAATGTTGGGGTAGGCATCTTTGTCAATGATTTTCATTACAGCGCGGTCGTTGGTTTCCCACACGCGGGGTACATATTTGCGTTTTGGCTTAGCTTTTGTTGTTGTTTTTGTTGCTGCTGCGGCCTTGGGTTGTTGCTTTGGTGTTGTAGTAGTAGCAGTAGCTGCAGCGGTGATTGTGGTAGTAGTTGCGGTTGTGGCAGGCTTGGTAGCATTTGCGAGATTTGCAACAATTGTTGTTGGAATTGTGGCGGTAGCGGCTGCATTTTTGACCTCCTCCTTTGTCTCATCATCTATCTCGGACTTAACTTCATCCTTTGCCTCTTCTGTTTGTTGTTGTTGTTGTTGTTGTTGCTGCCCAAGCAGCTGTTTCTCCTCATAGACCAAATCCTCCTCGCCCTCATACCAGTGATCATCACTCCAAACCTCGTCATCGCCATCTTCTGGCAGTTTATCTTTCAGGGGTGGTCCACGATCCAAGTCTTTTACGACCGTTCCCTCCGCGCCTCGATTGATGTTCTTCATTTCCAATAGTTTCTTGGCCTTGGCAAAGGAAGCTGCGGTGATGTTGTGCCGACGATGATGGTTGGCAGCATCGGCATTGGCAGAATGCTCGTTGCCGTCGGCGGCGGCGGCGGCATCGGTAGACGGCTTTGCATTGCCAAACAATCCGAAGACACCCTCGGTGAGAATCGGCAGCAAAAGCAGTAGCAGTGCCAACGCTAGCGAGAGGAGAGATGGTCGGGTACGGGGTGCCATCATCTTCATTATTTCTATTACGGCATCGTCATGGTTTGCTTGGGTGCATTGTTGCCTCAATTGCATTGTTGCTTGCTTTTGGTGGTGGTGAAGGAGTAATACTTAATACTGGTGCACATCTTAATCAAGACTAATTCCTACGTTGATCCTACGCAACAAATCCGTTGCCTACTGCTTCTTGTAGCGAGCGTCCTTGGCGAGCAAAGATACTATGGTTTATGAGCCTTTCTACGTTGGAATCAGTACGATCTTTCTCATGCTCATGATGTCATCATCGCTGACCTCGACCTTTGACTTTTGGCGGTCGTCATCGGCTTCGACCTTCTTCGCATTTTTTGCTATGATAAGACGATGGACGCCGCCGCCACTACCCGCTACTAGGACTTGCCTTCGACGGAGCAAATACTAACATCAGCACAGGTAGGAGTAGCACAAAAAGTCAAGCCATTGCCCAAGTTCACCATGTCCGCCAACGTGATGACCAACGGCTCCAAGCCCTACATCGTCGAAGACCGGACCATGGTGTCACGTTCCTGCGGTGACCGTATCAAAATCACACATTCCATAGAGCCGGGTCGAGAGGAGACGGGGTGTTTAACATGCTTTTATGCTCCTCCGGAATATCCAATATTGGCGCAATGTCCCTGCTTTGATTATCCGGAGTACATTGTCAATGAAATCAAGGCATCAAGATAGTGAGTTTGTTTTATCTCTCTCGTCATTGCTCAATTCATTCTCACCAAATTCGAAAATCTAAACACCCATCACTCCATCTATTCTCTCACTCTCATATTATCATCGGTATCGTTATGCAACAACACCAATACCATCACCAAACAACATTCTCGTAATCTCATCAACAAACATACCAGCATCTACATTCGTGAAAATTCCATAGAATACAACCAACCTACACTCCAACCAGCCAAATCCGAAACACCGCTCTCGGCAACATTCTGCTGCGGTCGTTCTCCCTCATCCCTTGCCGTACGTGATCGCGTTATTACCCTCTACTACGATGATTTACTAATGGACAACATAAAAGATGATACACGATGCTGTAATCCCTTCATGACATTTTGCTGTGGCGGCAAGGGGGAGGGGGTGCAATTCGAATCGACATATTGTCATGGAATGTGCTATCGTGGACGAAGTGTAGATGTGGACCTTGTGGATACATTGTGTTTGTGTTGTATACCGTGCGTGCCGGTTTGTTGTCCGGATATATTGTGTCCGTGTGCGGCAAGGGTGAGTGATTGCTCTGACAGTAGTTGATAGTTTGCACTTCTGTCTGTGGATCAATATTGTTCAATCTTTGATTTTCAAGATTCATGATGAGAGAGAGTGTGTGTTTGTGTGGATAATATATGCAAAATGATGCTCACTAATCTTTTTACTTTCGTCGGCGTTTCCTTTTCCTCAATTCCAACATGCACAATCATTTACTTGATTCTACTGATCGTCATTCGGGGAATTGGACAAATCAAATTAATCGAATCGAAACAAAAATGAAACGAACAACACAACAATATTTGTGGACCGGGCGAATGCAGAGGACCTTGTATGTCGAGGATGCCGAGACAGCGGTGAAGATTATTACGAGGGCAAGAGACGATGCGAGAATTCGATTGCAGTCTCCTATGACGATGGAGAGGTAGCAGCAAGGGAATTGATGAGATATCAGATGACAAAATAATAATGTGAATGAATAATGTTGATCAAATATCATCCTGTTCACTCGTCACCACCATGCATGCTTGCTCGTGATGCTTTGCGCTCCTTTCGGATTCCAGACCAAACTGCCACGTGGAAATTCACCCAGAGTCGAAGCAGGCGAAGAAATCCTCCCGCCCATATTACTGCCACGTGGACCAAATTCCCGCCAGAATATCCTCCCGCCAAGACTTGTCTTTCCCGCCAAAATAATACTCTCCCGCCAAAAATGACTGCCACGTGGCTCAATGACCATGCACCATGCCTGCCACTGCCGCCGTCGCCGCGCCGGTGAGGAGATATTATTAGATGCAGGGGCAGCATAGCCCTCCAACCATGGAAAGCTACAGCTACAGCGAAGCCTGGACTCTAGATAGTGTACCAGTGGTACCAGTAGGAGGTGGCGGGCGTCCTCGACGCATCATTACTGCGATATCCGCGGCGACGGCGATGACATTCGCGATGGCGACGCTTGTGCTGCAGCGCATCTTTCACACAGCCTCAACTGAATTTCAACATTCGTGGTCATCCAAACGTACGAGAGGAGGAAGAAGAAAAAGGCAGCGGTGGCTGTTCTTCACCATTTTCCCATTGACATTGACATGTGTAGTCTTCATTCATTTTACGCGCATGGCCGGCGAAGAATTCGTCTCGACAATCCCATCCATCTCCGATAGTACAACACCCAAAGACACCTTGCCACTACGCTCATTCATAGATCCAGTCTGGGCAGAGTGGGGCACAGAAGATGGCCAGTATGAAACACTCGTTCCTCCCAGCGAAATTGACGATAGTATCGAGAATCGACTGCATTGGGACCAATCGAACAGTCACTGCGACGATGTATTCTTATTCATGCCGCAGATATTCGCTCGGAACGGTCATGGATCACAACTCAATAGTTATTTATTGGCAGCTATGATGGCCACTTATCTCGGAAAAGCAATGGTGCTACTCGAGGCAACGCAGAAGTACTCTAGATATCCCAATGGATCACAATTTGGTTGCCCCATCGACGCCTTTCAGGATCCAGAAGAGTTCTTAAACTTTGAGGGGAAGATCACGGTGCATTACGAATGAAACCACACTTTCCAATAGGGTTGAAGAGATTAATAGTGCATCCTACTTGGATATCACGAGATTGTCCCGTCCCGAAATGCAACAAATTATTCTACAACTCCTGGGATGCCATTCGGACCGAACAGCGAGATAACTTCTTGTCTGTATTGCCACCGAGGGAGATCACCTGCGATACACCGACGGGGAATGTAAAGGTGACGGTGATGGGAGGCGAGGAGGCTCGTCAATTCTTTGATAGACAGTTCAAGTACAAAATGATCGATCGGTCCGACCATCGTGCAAGAGAGCGGGCATACGAGTGGGCAACACGGCTGGGTGGGACGCACCAACAAGCCGAGGTATTCTCGAAGTTGACACACGAAACTGAGATTTGGGATTATATAAGTGCGCTTATAGCACGTTCGGGATTGATAACGTTCCAACCATGGATTGCTCGAGATGTAAAAGAGTTCATCCGGTCGACGCGTTTGCCATTAGATTCGCCGCATGACGCTATTCATGTGAGACGCGGGGACAAGCTAGAAGTTGATTTACGGGAGGAAGTTGTGATGTACTGGCACAATCAAGGATATGAGCGGCAAGTGGATTTTCCTCTCAATTACATTGTGAGTATCAGTTGGTAGAAGGCAGGAGTTGTCATGAAATCAAAGATCAGTACTCTCACCTATTCCACCCGTCTCAATCATGACATGGATTCGTCATCTAGCCCTTCACACAATACCTGAGACTTTGGGAAACAGACTGTTCGGATGTGTGGGGTGGATCTTCAATTAACAATCGCCCAGCGAGAACAATTTATGTGGCTACCGACGATCCAATCACTGTGCAGGATGAGATTTCGAAGCTGCCAAGGGGGAAGGATGGCACTACAATAGTCGGAGGTAAGTTATGCCATTCATCAGTGGGTCAGTACGTTTCATGTCGTCTACTGAATCTTAAGTTGTTGTTTGTCTTGGACGACATCATATAGGCTGTGAGCGAGTGAAATTAATCATAAGTCCAGTAACCGAAAGTTCGTACCATATAGGAGAGGGTGGACATAAGGTTGATTGCGTTGAACGTAAGTGGTCCTGTAATCTCATCATGTGCCGATTAATAGTCTGCTCGTCTGCAATCACTTACACATTAACATACACACATCAACGTTACGAGCACAGGCTACAAGCGAAACATCCATTCCATAGCCGATCTAATGATATTAACCAAAAGCAATACCTTCGTGGGAGAATA
Source organism: Discostella pseudostelligera (assembly GCA_036940085.1). Taxonomy (NCBI): domain Eukaryota; phylum Bacillariophyta; class Thalassiosirophyceae; order Thalassiosirales; family Thalassiosiraceae; genus Discostella; species Discostella pseudostelligera. Next base: position 15,625 of record JALLBK010000152.1, read on the forward strand.
TGTTTCCAATTGGGGCAGAATCGTTCGCACATTTCGAGCACGCTTGAATGATAAGTACGTTACGCATGATAGTTCATTACGATGGGGAGCTATGTTTAGAGAGGATGGAATAACCGAGGAGCCTCCTGTATTGTTCCATGACACAAGGATTGCGTTTGGGGAAGGTAGACAAATACAACCACCTGGATGGTAATGCCTATGCATGATGTGATGTCTGGAGAGAAATTGTTCCATAAAAGTAATCGACAACACCACCAGAGCCAAAAGTACCAATGCTAATCTACCGTCCTTTGTAGCCTATGATATGTCTATTGCCATTGCATCGAGGATGGATGCAGGAATGAGTGACTCGACTTCTTACTTCCACGTGGATAGAGTGTTTTCGACTCGACTCACTGCTTCCACGTGGTGGCTGGAGCGGGCTCAACCTTTCGCCTCTCTTTCTCAACTCCGACAACAACTTTCCCAGTTCGACAAATTGATCCGATCAGTAAGTGCTCTCCTACGTCGGAACTCGTGGAATGACAATACACCAAAACCAATTCCGTCCCTCTCAAAATCCATTCAATTCTCAATTCTTCCCGTAGAGAGTACAATACCAGCCATTGGCCATGGTCATGATGCCGTCGCCATCGTAGCAAGCATTATTGAACGAACCTACGGGACGACACCGTCCATTACTATTCATACACCTCCAACTGCTGATAATAACAAGAGAGTAGACCAACCATGGCCAGGAATTCCACCCAGACGCAAGTCACCGCCCGCAGCAGCAGTCACAGCTATCCCCAAGCCTACGCCGACGACGCCGATGATGATGTCGAGCACCACGAGCACGTGGGTCAAGAATTGGAATACAATGATTTGATCACCACCAATGACTACGCCTCCGCCTACCCACAAAAGAATTGCTGCACATGGAAGGTAGCCGCTCTCTTCCTCGTGGGTGTGGCGACCACCCTCGTCTTGTTATGGGGGGTTTTCCCCGTGGAGGACATTATAGACCCTTACATTCCGGCATTCCCAGCACCGGAAAATCCCTACACTGGTCCAGAGGCGGGGAGTCCTGCTGACAATGGGGGGATTACCATTGGTATGCCACCCAGTCAATCTCCGGGCGAGGAATCTCAGTCTGACACGTCGGGAACCACTGTGCCGTCATTTATGCAATGTCCTGAAGATGGGTCATTGTGCTGCAATGGCAACACGAGCAATTGCAAGTTACCCGTGAATAAGATGATGTTTGGGATGGTCCATAATGCCATGTCTTCGGAGGGTGAGTGTGTCAATGCATCTAGAGACAGGCTTTGAGAAAATCTTTATTTCCATTTCGATATCCTTAATCTCTCTCCCGTTACGCATTAATTGATACATCGTATACTCACAATTTGTTGCACCACCGTCCATGTCCTTAAACAGAGGGAGGATTTATCGTTGGATACAATCATTATTTGGAACTGGAGAAGGCATTGATGGCAGGGTACCGAGGGATTAATTTGGATGTTTGTAATTGTAATGGTGCACTTCAATTTTGCCACAATGTCTGTGGTGAGTGATACTCTTATGTTCATTTCGCAAATAAATGCTCAGATATTAACATGTTCTTTTTAAACTCTCAAACCTCAAACCACTTGACGATGCAAATCAGATCTCGGCGAACGAATGCCCAACGATGTATTCACCAACACAGCCAAGTTCTTAAATGATTACCCCTCCGAGGTGATTGTTCTCCTGTTTGAAGCCTCCGGGGAGCAAGGTCCCATCATCTGGAATGATTTATACGACGAAATGTCCAACGTCGATGGCTTTACCGATATGATATACGTGCACACCTACGGCAACGACTGGCCAACCATGGCCGAATTGGTCAAGCAGAACAAGCGCATCATCGTCTTCTACTTCAATGGTGGATCCTGCACCAACGATGTATGCCCAACCGGCTTTCAATACTTTTACAACCACGCAGCCGAGACTCAGTTCGAAAGTGCATCATTGGATGACCTGGAAAATTACAATTACAGTTGCGAAATCACTCGAGGTCCAGAGGAGGGGAAGGAAGCCCCAGCATTCTTCGCGGTGAATAGCTTTGTGACGCCGCCCGATCCGGAGGCGTCGAAGGTTGCTAACTCAAGGTCATCTCTTTCACAACGATTGACGAAGTGTGCCAGAATGAACAACATGAGACCAAACTTTGTGTTCATTGACTTCTGGAGTCAGGGTGTGACGGCCAAGACGGTGCAGTTTGCCAATCAACAGTTGGTAGAAAATTCTGATCAGTATCGTAGTTGAGAGAGTTTGTCTGCTTATCAACACGGACTGTGGTCGTCAAGATCCATGATTTAGGTGATAATTTGTATTATTGTGTTCTATAATACAACTGTTGATGTTTTATACTTACATGTTTAGCATTATTTGATGCCTCGCCTCTCTCCGCTTCTCTCGATGGCAGTTTTCCTTCTCAAATCAGCGACGGAGGCTGCTCTATTCATGACCGTATTCATCGGCGCGTGCTCATCGACCTCGAAGCAAGAAACAAACGGAGTCGCCTCCTCTTTTCGGAAGGCATACTGCCAGATGCAACTCTTCCTCTTTGGCAGAGGAAGATACTGCTGCAGAGAATGCGAGCGGTACGAGTTCATTTCGTGAAAAAAGGACTCAACGGTGGGGTTTAAAGACAAGTTATGAATGGATTCTCCAACAAATTTTTACATATTCTCTGTACATTAACAAAATTTGAACGATTCACAGCATTGTTCTCTTGAATTGAACAAATACAATTCAGTGTACCCCGACGCAAGCATCCATTCCGGCATCTGGGGTTCATTCTTGCAACTTTCCCCTGCATATCCGGGTACCACATATTCAATCTGTGATCCGTGATGTTGTTATCGAGGGAACATTGTTGCAGTCAGGTCTGTTAATTGGGCAAGGTGTGACGTCGTATGTACCTTGGACGACACGGCTCTTACATCCATCCAAATTAATCGCTGTGAACCACTTCTCGCAGCATCCATCGAGTGTTTTGAAAAGATAGAGCCTCATGAATTCGACATCGTTTGCCATCCACTCGGGGTAATTAGTTCTGCATCGGTAGCGGGAATATGCCGAACAGAGCAACGTGAGTTCGGTGCATCGTAATGGCTCCCAACAAAAAGTGCCACAAAATTTACAAAGGAAAATACTCACCCATTAACGCAGGTGCTCGATGCCAAATCCGGATAGTAGGTATGACCGTGAATGATGGGTATCGGATCAGAGTTTGCAGTGTTATTGGCATAGCTCGTCCAATAATAACCGGTCTGCTCTGTGTTTTCTTTCGGACAATTTGACACTGTGGGAAAGTATTTGGAGCAGCACTCATCTCCTTGTCGGAAGAGGTAGTACTTTTCATAAGATTTATGGCCCATCCATGCCGGATAGTCTCGACCAAAGCCACAGTTATTTTGGTTGAAGTCAGGAAAATGATAGTTGTCCATGGAGTATGGCTGGCTGTGCCACGGTTCATCTTCGATCTCGGGATTAACAGCGCGCTCAATGTCGGGACAGTCTGATCGTCCCGGATACCTGGAGGGCCAACAAGTTCGACGAAGGTGAGAACAATCCAAACAATGAGGGGCAGCAATTATGAAATGAAATGCAACTCACCATGTTTCACAACAAAGGGTCGCATTGTCAAAGAGATAGTGGCTCTTAAATCCTTCTGACTGCATCCAATTTTCATAGTTGCTTCCGGAGACACAATTCAGTTTGTTGATCAAGTCCGGAAACCAGTGCACCTTGTGGCTAGCATCTGTGCCCCACGTGTTTTTAGCAATTGGAGGTGCAAATGGCCGATGCTCGGGAGTCCCTGGGAAATGGATAGGCCATGGAAATGGTGCATGGGAGTCGTTACTTTCCTGAAGGCAAGACGAGGAGTGAGGGAGACTTTCGTCGCAGCACTCCCGAGACGTGCAATAGATCTTGAGGAGGTTATTGGGTTGATGCAACACCGAAGTACAGTGCCTGGCAAGAACGTGATCATTGGTGTAAGAAGTTACGCTGGACCAATTCGTCACACAATTGGGGTGAAATGACCTACCCAGCGTCTTGATCAGCGAACCACGGGCAGTCCCAGCCCGGTGAGCAGCCAGCCCATGGATTGGTGTCAATAGAATCTCGACATGGAGTGGCGCATTGACCATTTTCATCCATACAAATTCCTACAGGACAATCGCAACGGCACTGATTACATATCGTACGAGAAGACGGTGACATTAGTGTGAATATCTACATCGTGTCAGTTTGATGACATGGCGAATCTTACCGTCCACGGATTCAAAATACCAAATCCGCACTGCATGATAGGATCGCAGCGATGATAACGGGAGGAGGATTAGAACAAAAACCAAAACATGGAGAGTGACAATTGTGTACCATTCAGGGAACGTAACAAAGAAAGACTCACTTCTATTTCCTCGCAGTCTTGAGATGGATTCGCCGAAGGCGCCAAACTCGGCTGACTTGAGGGCGAAAGCGATGGATTCATTGAAGGAGTAAAACTCGGCAGATCTGTAGGCGAAATCGATGGGGCGTTCGATTCAGACGAAGTACTGGGGCAATTTTCAGGGCACATGGCAATATCGCAAATCCCCAATGAGCATGCCTTGGTGGGTGAAATGGAAGGCTTCGCTGTCGTTGGTGCATCTGATGGAGATGCCGTGGTGGTTGCAATTGATGGGGTAGCTGTGTTCGGTGCGTTGGATGGTGCTTTTGTGTTGGTTGAGCTAGAAGGGTTAATATCTGTAGACGGTTCATTGGATGGGGCTGCTGTGGTGGGTGAACTAGATGAGTAAGCTGTCGATGGTTCATTGGATGGAGGTTCCGTGGTGGTTGCAACGGATGGGTTGCCATTTGTCGGTTTATTGGCTGGAGCTGACGTGTTGGATGACAAGGAAGGGTAAGCTACAGTCGTTCTATCTGATGGAGGAGCTGCCGTAGCGGGTGGAAGGAAAGGGTTCGCTGTCGTCGGTGTAACTGAGGGAGCTGATGAGGTCGGTGATCTAGAAGTGATAGCTGTCGTCGTTTCATTTGATGGAGATGCTGTGGTGGGTGTACTAGAAGGGTTAGATGACGTCGGTGCATCTGATGGAACAGCCGTGGCGGGTGAAATAGAAGGGTTAGCTGTCGTCGGTATATTTGATGGAGCTGCAGTGCTGGTTGCTTTGGTTGGATTAGCTGTGTTCGATGCATCTGATGGATCTGCCGTGGCGGGTGAACTAGAGGGATTAGCTGTCGTCGGTGCATTTGATGGAGCTGCCGTGGTCGATGAAATTGATGGGTTAGCTGTGGTCGGACCGCTCGACGGATTAGCTGTCGTCGGTGCATTCGATGGATGTTCAGTGGGTTCATCGGAGCTTGCTTGCATCGATGGGCTCTGCCTTGTGCTTGGTTGATCAGATTTGGTTGGCTGCTCACTCGGGACCGTAGTCAACTGCTTGCATGGTCGCTTCGCACGATGTCGTTTTTCATTTTCACTGGGTGTTTGAGTAGATGTCGGAGAATTCGATGGTTGCGAGCTAGGCCGGTAAGAAGGCGAATTCTCAGTGGGACCTGAAGATTCTGAAGGGGCCTCTGACTGCTGCTGACTCGGTTGATCACTTGGCTGAGGGCAAGGTCTCTCTGGAGGACGATTTGAATGTGATGGTTTTTTAGTTCCGTGGTCTCTGTTGCTGGCGGTTGGCACAGTCGAAGTGGTAGGAGCAGGTGTTCGGGCTTGGGATGGAACTGAGGTCGGTCGATCGGGTTCAGTTGGCTGCTCACTCGGTACCGTAGCCCGAATGGTCGCTTCGAACGATGTTGTTTTCCATTATTTTCACTTGGTGTTTGAGTACTTGTCGGAGAATTCGATGGTTTCGAGCTAGGTCGGTAAGAAGGTGAATTCTCAGTGGGATATGACGATTCCGACGAGGCTCCTGTCGGTTGCTTGCTCGGTTGATCAGTAAGCTGGTGGCCTGGAGTTGGAGGATGATTATTTGTGGGTGACGGTGTTTTACTTCTGCTTCTATCCTCTTTTTTACTGTCGATGGATGCATTCGAAGTGGTAGAAGCGGATGTTCGGGCTTGGGTCTGACGATCATGAAAAGCAATACAATGAGATGAACATATTCAAATCACATCAGCTCTTCAATGGTTATGATAAAAATCAACACGATGATGCAACGGTGAATTGAGAATAATGACACAACTGCTTTAATAAGTGACAATCGAATGACGGGACAAGGTAGCAGTCCGCCTTAACGCAAACTCACCATGTGAATGTGCACATTCATCGTCAGAATGGCCAAGTAGAAGGTGAAACTCATCCTCGTCCAAGGATAGAAAGGTGCCTTGGGCTGTCGTCTTCGACCGTGATGCACCATCATGGTCGGCTCCAGAATGAGCAGGGAGATGGGCAATGCAAATTATGGAAACCATCATCAACAGGAGTAGTAGGATTGCGTTGAATAAGGCGATAGTAGAGATCTTCACCAATGCTGAGCAGGATTGTGATAGGCTCGATTTTGTTGTGGTACATATCGTATCTCTGGTCGAAGATACGGAGGCCGTTCTGTGGAATTTGTGAGGATGATTGGACAGGAACTTGAGCGCTTTTGGCGACATATTGTACATTGGCATTCTTTCGGTTAGGTTAGGTTCTACATTAAAGATGTGTGGGTCCCTAAAGAATCCATGGCGGTG
>JALLBK010000153.1:0-20548 GCA_036940085.1 Discostella pseudostelligera
AGACTACTATGTATGCAGCTACGCATCTGCATTTCTGCCTCCAGAGATAAAACACTTCCGGACGACGGCCAGTACATTTGAAGGGGTACATAACTCGATTTGAGTACCCAAAATTTTCTGCCTCCAGACATGGCCTGATACAGAATACAGGTCGAAGTCCAAAGTCTCAGTGAGGAGGATGATGAGGATGAAGAGGTGTATGCTATAGAAGAGAGATTCAATAATGACAATGAATTTTGCTAATACTACTTCGGATGATAACTACTTCGGATGATAACCATCTGAATAAAATCTACAAATGTTGAATACTCTCTCTCTCGAGAGTGCTTAGCTGCATTTGGCTTGGGTCCCCGTGAATGCTCTCTCCTCATCGTGCACTTTTTACTTATTGAGCAACAATTGATGCCCGCGATCGTAACTTGGTAACGCGTGCATGATCCATTGCTGCTTCTGCTGTTGTTTTTGCCAGTCCTGCTGCGGCTGGCGCAACTTTTGTTGCCTTGTGCTTCCTCCTAGATGATGATGACGACGAGTCCGTTGATCGTCCACGCACTTCGTGACCGCCGGATGACGACATCCTTCGCAATGCAAGGCTCTCGAAATGCTTCGTTCGCCGTTCCTCCAAACGTTTCTGTGCTCGCTTTGCCGGTGTAGAATCTCTACCCCATGACTTCTCACGATCGAGACGGCGCTTCAAAACTCCACTGGAGGTAGTGCTTACACTTGACAAGTCACTACTTTGTGGAGGACAAACATTCGCACCAGGAAACATTACCACACAGCAAGTCATGTTGTCGCGACTATCCATTTCCAATGCCGTATCAATAATCTCTTCACAAATCAAACCCACATCCATCTCAGCGTCATTATAGATCAATGAACGTACGAGGTCGGAACAATCCTTGTTCGTTAATCGGTCCCATATGCCATCGCATGCCAAGACAACAAATTCATCCTTGGCGGGTTCGCGCTTGTGCACGATAATGTCAGGATAGACGGTAACGCGATAGTCCTTTGGAGTGATAGTACTAGTGGTGGAGGAGGAACTGGTGCTCGATGTAGAACTGGAACTTGAGCCAATATTAGAACTGTTCTTGTACCCAAAGTCACCAAAACTTCGTGATACTGCCAAATCTCCATCGACTCGTCCTGCGCGGACGAATCCTCCATCCTTCTCAACACGCGTTAATTCCACATCATTCCCAGGCTTGTGATCGAACGACAATGGTAGCAAATTATTCTTCTTGGATAATATGGCACGTGAATCGCCAGCGTTGGCACATATGATATGTGCTGGCGTCACAAGGACTACGACACCCGTCGACCCGGATCGTTCGAGTTTCACGCCCGCGGGTACACTCGGTGGATTCTGTCGATCAAAGCTCATAATCCTTTCATGATCTCGGGTTCCGGCCTGGAAGATGTCAAGATCGGTCGATCCACCTATCGAAGAGACGAGACTTTTGAGACGATATAGTTGAGAATGTCGAATTTTCCGCTGTTCGGCAATTAGCTTTCTGTCCAGTTCGAGGAATGTGAGGGTTAGTGCCATCTTGATATATTTGAGTGCCTTCGGGGAGTCCGGTGCTGACATGCCAAGTTTGGAGCTCTCCATCGACAGGGATAGATACGCCTGCCACTCCTTCTGTGATATCAACGTCGACACGAAGTGTTCGCCACAATAATGACTTGCAAATTCGCCACCGTGTCCGTCGAACACGGCAAATAAATGATGATCCTTGAGAAGTTGTGCCTGCGCTCGATTCGATGATAGTTTGGGGTTTAACGCATGTTTGTCTTCCATGTGCGAGCGCCAACCCTGCATTTCCGAGACGGCGTAACGCAACATGTTGTCTGCGCCACCCTCATTGCTACTGTTATTATCCTCTCGTCCTCCTCCCTTCGAATCACGTAGAGTGACATTAACCTCGCCACGTTCAGTCCGCTTGCTTACGATAGGCTCCTCTAAAAAGGAAGAGAGCTTTCGCTGCAACATTAAATCTGCTTCATTGGGCATCGAACGCATCGCCAGATCATGGTTTGTTTGGTTATTGTCACCACCCGATAGACCCTGTGAATCGAGTGTGACCGCGTTACCCATAATGTACGGAGAATTTTTTGCCAATGAAGCTTCTATCGTCGGTATCGAAGGTCGATATTATATTGAATCTCTGTTGGCTTGGTTTAGCGGATAATCACAGTGAATGAGCGATTGATGAGAATGGCAGCATCCCTTGATGTGAAGTATTAGTGTTGACCGAACAATAGATGATACACCGACATTGTTCCATACGCTCAATATTTGGACTTGGAGGAGCCGCGTCGGATGTCGGCTGGTGCCATCTATCCAGTGCAGTGAATTCACTGCCCGATGCGGGTTGGCTCATGTTCCTGAGGGAAAAAATTCAAATTTCACGTGTACCAAGTTCCAACGTAGAGAGAAAAATTAGTCATTATCTGCGTACTAGTTCCACTGTAATGACGAGAAATTTCAAGTTTGAATTGAATTGCCCGTTCGATGGCTTTTAGGTCTGTCCGTCGCCTGTTCAATACTGCACGCATACGTCACAAACACTTCTCGTATCATCTACTTACTCTCCTATTTGCTCGTAGCATCATACACAATTCACTTGATGAATTTCATGGATATCGTACTCTGATATTAATCGGTTGATCGTATTACTGTTCCCTATCTGACATTGGAGTCACCGTGGCAGTCTCCTAACCGGGAACTGGTGAAAGCTCTCTGGAGAAATGTCCTCGACAACATCTATCTTTGCTCTCCAACTCCATACCCATCAATTCTACTCCAATGAATCTATTGACTCTTCTTGCCGTCACTGTCCTTGATCTTACCAGTAGAACTCTTCCTCGCGGATGGATCACCTTTCGACGCCATATTGTTAGCCACGCCCAGATATCCCCTGGCTACATGCCGAATGCACATGCCCAATGCAATTTTGAATAATACCAAAACAAACATTCCCTGCATTACTCTTTTGAAAAACTTCCACTTGCTCCCATCGGCAACCAAAACCGCAAGCGCAGCCAGAGGATGGTCAATATCACCATTCCCTTGAAATATAATTGCGTATCGTACCGCCTCGTGAATGTAACGGGCAGTGACACAAACTAGCGGTATTTGTGCCAGTCCGAGCCGCTTCACTGCCGCGTGGGTGTAGTCGAGGTGTAGACCCTCATGCCCAATACCAGTAACATCCCCTGACAGGACGAGCGCGTAATCAAAGTAAACAAAGCTCTTAATCAAATTGAACTTGGTGATGAATGAGTGCTTGATCCAGTCACTGATCAGTTCCGCGATGAAGACAATTCCGCACATTGAGTAATAATCCTTGACCATTGAACTGGTCATTTCTCCCTGGAAGCTATTTAGGAAGAGAATCAAAAGGAGAAACAATCCCAGTTTGAATCGCTCACAAATATCCGAAGTTGTAATCTTGAATAAGTGGTGTTTGTTGTATTTCTTGAACACAGTCGACTTGATCTCTGCGAAATTTCCACTGATCAAGAGCGTCAAGAGAGCATTGTCGGCAGAGTTCACTGCAACGCTTAAGGTTGCAACGTGAACAAACAAGAAGAGGCTGTGGATGGTGACGTATACTCCAACAACAATAATCTGAAATAACGAAGAATAAGTCAGTGCCAGGTTGACGATGAAATCATATATAATCCTGTCAGACACGACTACTTACGCTAACAATAGTGCGTGGATGGCGAGGTCGCCTCGTTGTATTCCAGTATAGACTATCCCAAGCATCCTGGCCAAACGAGCACAGTAGACGGTCGAATACCTCTACAATGGCTATCAAAACGTAAAGCTTGAGCATCGCCTGCCCACGAATCCAATGGTAAAGCTTCCCTATGGAAATGGGGCACAGTACTTGGCTGTAGACGACGAAGATGAAGATGCTCTGCATTAACGGATATAAATGTCTGAGGGCGGGGAAGGAAGAGGGGTGAGAATTACGGAGGAAATTATGGATGTCATAAGTAGACGGGCATTATTCGGTTGGCAACAGACACTCACCGACGATGGAACTTTACACCCCGCACGCCCTTTTTTGGACTATAAATGGAACATGCCAAGCATACCACACACCATACCAGTTTCAACGGCAGCATTGTCCACACGTAAAGGAATGAGTCCATGCACACCGCCAACGAAAAGAACATTAAATACTCTAGCTTTGGCGGAATGCGTAGGAATTCTTCCATGTTGGCATCCACATCCTCGGTTGCGGATCCATCCTGATTGCGCGAGTCAATATTGAGCAGATCATTCATTACATATTCCTTCATTGTTTGATTGTTCTTGATATTCGGTTCCACGAGTGTGGTGGAGTCAATGGATGAATGATTATGGGGGGAATCATTCTTGTGCATCTTATGACTTTTGGGTGTTATTGATTTTGTTGCCGTCGCCGTCGATGTCGCTGTATCTCCAGTGGTCTCTACAGATTGTAGGAGTGTGCCAATGTCCGACTTCGAACTTGCAACACTAAGAGAACGTTCCTTGCTAAATGTACTGGGTGGTGTGGCTGTAATCGATATACCACCTATGCTGCCACGGGGAGATAATGCACTATTCGTGTTCGCTATCTTCGCCGTATGAAATGAATCCGAGGACATATTCGAGTTGCAGGACGAAGAGTGAGCGATTGCCTTCTCTTCTGTGGCGGCAATGCCATTATCCTCTGCAGATTGCATTACTGCCTCATCATGTTTTGCATCAATCGCCACCACCAACTGGTCTTGTGGCACCAGCAGATTATGTTCATCGTAGGATGACGCCCTGATGTCGGGAAATCTCAAGTCAGGCATGATGAGATCGATATCCTCATTTAATTTCCGCGAGCAATCCTCCACGAAATTGACAGACGCACTCGTAGCTGAATTTGGATCTTTAGTACTTCCATCCACGGAATCAAGCGTTGGTCTCCATGGCTGTTTGCTCACCAACGGTAAAGTAGGAGTCGTTCTGAAATCTCGATCGTTGTACGAATATGCCCTTCGATCACTCCGTCCCGCCTCACGACGCATGCGTAGCGCTTCCCAATGCGCATCAGAGTATCCTTGGCATGTCAAATTCATTGTCCCGGTGATACTCTTCCCACTTTCGCTATCGGCAGTACTGGCTCGACCTACGCTCGGCAAATCCTCCTCCTCATTCTCCTCTTCCCCGCCCACCCCTTCCTCGATTCTCCCACTTTTAATGGAATCCCCATCTGTAATCTCATCACTGCAACATACATCCAAATCAGATGAGTTGAAGGGTATGACATACCGTGGACCACGCTGTTCATCTGCATCAATGTCGAGCAATACCATGGACCTAGTCTTGCCCTTTTTTCTTCGATTATGGTGTTGTTGTTCCAGTTGATGATGTTCTTGTAATTGTTGTTGTAGCAGTCGTCGTTGTCGACTATTTCGCTGATGTTGGTTTCTCCTCCGTGTAAGGGTGAGTGCGACATGATCGGGGGATTCCAACAAACAATGATTGTTTGAGGGTGGCCATTGGGAGAGGGTAGGATCTAACAAGGGTGAATTAGGGGTGGGGGGGGAGGACGACGATGATCTGCTAGTACCACTTCTGCCTGTGGTGGTGGTTGTCTGAGATTAAAGGCGCGCGCGCGAGAGAAAGGAGGGACATGAGAAGGTCAATCAAATATTATTGAACGTAAAGGGATAAAAAGGGCGAGATGATAGTTACAGATACTCCCCACCCCCCTTACCCGCTAAACGCTTCCTCAATACAATACAAAATAGATGACAAGAACTCACATCAGATCCTTCCCTAGTATGCCCAGGAGGATGCTGCTCCTGCATTCTTCCGTCATTAAGTTGCTGATGTTGCAGTTGTTGTTGATGAGTCAACTGATTCTGTTGATGTAGCTGTAACTGTTGCTCCTGAAGAGTTGTAACTAATACTCGCAAAGTTTGCTCTAACTGTACAATTCTTGCCTCTAGCATTTGTGTTGTCGTTGATTCTGTAGCTGTTGTTTCTGTTGCTGGTGGCGTTTGCGGTGGAATTTCAAGGCTCGTGGTGTTTATTAGTGATTCGGCTTGATCTGCAGTTAATGATGTTCCAGTCGCTACAGCCGACGCGGACGCATTATCACCAGCATCATAGTAATCAGCGTCGCGTGGTTCTATTGATCTATCTCCTTCCCCGCTTGTCGGCCATATTGAAACTGGAAGCAATGAGGACGAGGGAGATAACGACGGTGGAGTGTCACTGCAGCTGCTGCTGCCGCCGCCGCCAACTTCTTCACTGTCTTCAAAAGCCCGTTCTCCTTCCCCATGTTCATCGTCATCTCGAACCACTACTGCAACCGCCGCCGTGGACGTCATTATTCTTGGTAGAGTTTCAATTTCAGCCATTGATGTGTTGCCGTAAATAGTTGCCTATGCAATGTTCATGGACATGGTTCGGAGCTCATGGTTGATGGCGATTTTGGATGGTGCCGCCACCCACGCGCGTACTCTTCTGCATCTGACGACTCGACTCGATTGTCGATGCACTTCCACGAGGCAGTGATATGGCGGGAAGGACAATGATTACAGGTGGAAGTAGGCTAAACATTACACGTGGATCACAGCAAATCGGCAATCGGCAGACGAGAATGATGCCATCTGGGAAGATAGCAACTATGGCAGCAATTATTATTACACATCACCTAAACTACATGTCTTTAGAGTAGGGTTGGTTGATGGGAGGGTGGTTTCAGTACCAATAATAGGTCCAACATGGGACAGGAACATTCGCCGTTTTGTGTTGTCGAGCCGAACGATGGAACTCTATTGCAGGGTGGGCAAACACATGATCAAAAGGAGGATGCTTCAAACAATTTCAGTACCTCCCCATCCCATGTTCTCTCCTCTACCAACCATTTCCATTCTCCTTGCCCCGCCTTCGTGGAGGGAGCTACCCGCCGAAGATGTTACACTACTACAAGGTCGACAATACCCAAATATATCATCCCTGACATTCTCGGGAAAGCAAACTTTATGCAACGGTGATAACCAAGTATAATGAAATCTTGATCTTGGAAATATCGCCGACGTAGAGGAAGACATGGACATGCGTCGTCCCGTCCCGAACACCTCGTTGATACCCGCGCGCATAATACTCATTGGATTACCAACATGCTGATTGTAATACGAGGGTAGTTTCCCATAGGCATCTGCATGCTGATGCTGATTCATTTGCTGTCCATGATGATAATGCTGACCCTTCAACCGGTCGATATGCGTTAAATTCGTCATAACGACATCCCACTGATCTGCCATCATGCATATTGTGAATAGACCAAATAATAATGCCTCCACGGTCAATCCAACGAGTGGGAGGAGGTCGTTGGGATGATCGACGCAACGGGGGCCGTGGTATGAATGGTGGGAGTGCGTCTTTCCAATACAGTGGCAGAATCGATACATGAGAAGTAGGAAGGAGTAGGCGCAGGAGATGGAGGTGTAGAAGATGAATAGGAGGAAGTACTGCAAAATAGAAACATCAACATTTCATGGAAGACAAGTTAATGACAGAGGGGCGGCAGGTAAAGGATTGTCGTGGCAAGATTATAATCACCTTGTGATTGCCAATTCCAACGCAATTGTTCACCTATGACAGCGAAAGGAATCCAATGAGTGATGCGCCTTATGCATTCATATTGATCAATGCCATCATCCTACTTACCCACGGACAATGATGGTCCATTTTTATAATGCAGCGCTTGCAAATACTACCGGTGGTAACAACAAGAACAAAATAGTCAGAATGCGAGCATGAGACAACCGATTGAATAAATAGCATAATCCAAACACATCCACTCCCATATAAAACATACCTGCAATGATGTGCCCTAGGAGGCTTGAATGCATGACAGCGTCGACACATCCTTTGTCCCCGCTGCTGTTGCTGCTGATGATGCAGCGATGACGGTGAATGTATAAAATTTTCCTCACATGGACCGCCAGGTCGTTCCTCCCAACCTTCTCCTCCTGCTGCGGTACTGCCATTACTGGCCCCCATCCCCGCACCAGCCATTGCCACCAATCCCGCGATGGCCACCCCCCCTGTTGATATCGCTGATGCAGCTACCACTGCCGCCGTGGCTGTTGCGGATGCTGCTGCCTGCGGTAATTCGATATTGTTCCATTTGCTATCGTCGAGCGGTTCTGGTTCTTCTTGCATTAATGAGGAGGATGATATTAACGAATGTTCCATCCTCCTGTTGGCACCAATATTACTGCCAATTCCACCCGCCGTTCCTTGTTCTACATGGTTGTTATTTATTGCAGAATTTGCAGACGACGTTGGTTGCAATTGATGTTGCTGCTGAAAACTTTGGTGATGTGAATGAGGATGATGAGTATGATGCAACCCTTCCCCCTTGATCAAATTATCCAATTTTTCATACTCCCAATCCCCCCTCGTCTTTTCCCCCTCCTCCTTCTCCGACAATGGATGGGCATCGGGCGGTACTGCTCCCGGATCAGTCGTCATGGCTTTAAAATGTGAAAATATCGCAAGTATGGCAATCCCAATAAATAGCAATCGATGGAGATAACACCCCGCCGTTAAATAGCGATAGCCATCCTCATCCATTATTGAAAACCATGGGGGTAATAGTATCCAACCAAAGCTATAGATGGCATAGAGGTGTAGCATGTAGGTGACGGAAGCGCAAATGAGACCACAGCAATCGAGATTTAACCAGTATTTGTCAAAAGGACGTGTGCCGCAGGTGTATCGTTTGACGGTGGCTATTTTGACCTTTTCTGCGATGTTGTGTTTGATATTATTGTTGATGATGCTGATATTTTTGTTGTTGCTTTTCCCGACCATGTCATCATCCGACATTGACATTGATAGCGAGGGAGATGTGGATGGTATTGTCATTGTCGTCGCCGCCGTAGCAGTGGGAGGCAGCAGTAGCATGCCGTCATTGACAGCACCTGCATTACTGCTACTGCTGCTGTCATATCCGCTGCTACTACTACTGACATGATGGGCGGCTGCAGAGGATCGTGACTTGTTCTTGCGCTGCATCATTGTCGATTGTCGCTGTGTGGGGGGTGGGGTGGAGACAAATAGGATGAGATAGAAGGCACCCCCCGAACAGGACAAGACTCGCTATTTCCGATAGCGATGAGAGGTTGTTTACTTCAGAGAGGGCAGAGAGAGTGTCCTTGTCTTCGGCGCCGATGGTCCAAGTCCAAGGCAGGGGTCAATGTCGGTGTCTACCATACGGTGGCGGTGGTCTACGGTGGCGTGATGGTGGGGCGGCTGCCATAGGATGGGCGGCCGGGTTTGGCTGGTGGTTGTTGTTGTTGGTTTTGGTTGGCGGGGCATGACATCGACATCGACTCGACTCAACTCTCGACACATCATACTTACACGTGGCATATTTTGTGGCGGGAGAGGGACTGCAAATCCTTACACGTGGCAAGTCGGGAGACATTATTAATTTTGACTCGACTTCAACAATATTTTACACGTGGAATCTGTTTTGCATTGTGGAGAGCAGAGAGCAAGAGAGAACTCCATGATGTTTGCATTTGCATATCATGCCAACGCAACTCCCTCAAGAGTTATGGTAAAAGTTACAAGAGGGATATGTGATATGAATAAGATGAGATGATGGGCCTACTTTATTACTTGCGAGCCATTGAGCGTTAGAATATTGAAAAGCAGTTCTTGATCATTGTTTTCTGCTCCTATCACCATTCTGTGTTGGTAAACTACTCTAGTTCGCTGTCGGCGTCCCCATGATCTGATTTAGAATCCAGTTCGGCAATTTTGAAGTTGGTCGACGAGTGGATCCCTTTAATGCCATGATAGTAACTGTCGCCTTTGCCAATAAGCTTCTTTTTCCGCCGTTGCTGTGGTTGCTTAGCGACTTCGACGAGTCAGGCCGAACATTGTCGTCGTCATCATCATCCATGAAGAGCTCATGCCGACACTCCACGATCATACCACGACGTTTAACGATGAAGTTTGTGCGTACAGTGATCTCTCTTCGACTAGCATTCATTGATGGAGTAGAATTCGAAAGATACGTATTCACCACTTTTTCCTCCTTCCTTGTCTCCTCGTCCTCTACAAAATCGGAATCCTCCTCGTTCAACAGCAACATCAATTCCCCATCATCTACACTCGTTACTACCCATAGTATATCTTCATCCACTTGCATTTTACGCAATATGTCAGGACCACCTAAGTAATTTGTGCGTGAGCGTTCAAAGAAATTCATTGCATTTCGAATAGGCAGAATGGAACGTGCTGGTGCAAATGATGATTGTTGTCGATGTTGGTTCTGGAAATAGAAATGATGGGTATCGAACTCATCGCTGTAGGCTGTACACCGTTGTTCAAAAATTGTACCTCCTCTATCCTCGTCAAGTTGTTGTTGTGGTGTTGATGCAGATACAGCCTTCTCAGCCATCTTTTCGTTTGGTAACGACGAAGAGTCATGCAAGGTGTTGATTATGGTAACAGTGGCGGAATTGTGCACTATCCAATTATTGTCGTCGTCGTCGTCACCTCCAGTGTCTCCATTGTTGCTAGTGTTTTTAGTACTTCTTGTTGCCATT
This sequence comes from Discostella pseudostelligera, assembly GCA_036940085.1. Lineage (NCBI taxonomy): Eukaryota > Bacillariophyta > Thalassiosirophyceae > Thalassiosirales > Thalassiosiraceae > Discostella > Discostella pseudostelligera. Next base: position 10,618 of record JALLBK010000153.1, read on the forward strand.
TCCAATTGCCAAACTTCTTCATGATCTCGTCGTCGACCCCCTTCCTCTCCGCATTCCCCTCCCCTTTCTTCGTCTTCCTCCAACATCACACCACGAATAATGTATTCCTCTCCCAACGAAGGAGATGAACGAAACTTTTGATTGGTAACTGATGTTACCATCCAGGAATAAGAATCATGATTTTGACGAGAGACATGACTTAATGCACGTTCATAACTCCTAAGATAATTCCCATTGTACATGACACCATAGGCATCAGTGTCTTCAATGTAGATGTGATATGTGGGTGAGGTGAAAGTGACGGTGGTTGGTGCTGATGCTGTGAGCTCTGTTGTTGCTGATGCTGTGGTCGTCGTTGATGATGATTCACCCATCTGATGTAGCTGCAGTTGGTCGAAATGGCGGTGGTGGGTATTACGATAATGATACTCCCGCCGGAGCAATGATTCAGATCTCGTCGCCCTCTGAAGATATCTCATTCCACGCACATCACGGTGCAGCACGTCGTAGAAATTGTTGAAAGCCAGTGCGGTTGGCAGCAGCAGATGCCATGATGAGGAGAGTATTGCTATTGAAGCTAATACGTTACCTCTTCCTAGCCACGTCATTTTAGTCTTACTGACGGTAGGGTTGTGGATGCCGACGATGGTTGTCCCCACTTTCCAGCTCCCAGCTCAACCGGTGACGAAATTACGTTACTGCAGGTAGTGTCGTCGCTTCGCTTCGCTCGAGCGTCGATGACGTCGATGTCCGATGTTTATTTCCCCCTACCCCTCATACTCATACAACATACCTAGGTCGATGTCGATGCACTAGGAGATATCAATGGCCTGGTCATGTCATGGCGATGTCCATGGTCGACGTCGACGTCGTATCTCTAGAGATCTGTTACAGCTAATTTCGAAAATCCGTAGATTCGAATTTACATGGCCTGTAATTTCGATTTGATTCGTGATTATGGGCTGTAATATCGAAACTTCAGGCATGTAGATTCGAATCGAAGGTAGTTTCCAAATATTAGCTGTGACAGATCAGAGTCAAGCAAGCAAAGAGGGTCAGGGGCCCGCCAAAATGTCGCCACGTGTAAGCACAAGAGCTTGATTTTTTGGCGGGAACGAGGATGCGTCTGTGCCTGCCTAAACAGGCCAAAGCGCTACTGGAAATTCCGACCGACTCCGACGTCATGGTCGTGGTCTATTTTTTTGTAATTGTAGACAAGATGGATTCTCTGGAATTGATGACGTCATTGGTGGCGTCATGCGTTTAGCGAGATTTGGCGCCACTTCAAAATTTTAAAATTGGCGCACTTTGCGCAGTTTCTCGCATCGGGAAAGAAGCTGAAATCAACTTCCCGCCGAAAGGCGCACCATCAAGCACAAGCACAGATGAAGACAGCGAGATGAACAGTAGTACTACTCTCACATCATTGATTATTAGATTGTTGCGGAAAGAGGAAACATCTTCCATTGCATCTGCGTTCTTGCGTTGAACTCGCGGATGAATGGTCTTGACAAAGGTCACCTATCCTGTTCATTAAGGAGGCAGCAATCCACACGCGAGATAAATATTGCCTCCACATTTGCGAGGGCTCCATCCGATCCCGGTGATCGTAGTTGTTGCTAGAACCAAGACGCAGGAGCAATCGCATCGAGCAAGCCTCATTATATTCCTCGGTGATAACAACATCAATCACTTTATTTCTGGGAAGACCATCGTAAATGACCAGCAAGAGATGTCGACGTCAAATAGGAAGAATTCAACCAGTCAAACTATACTCCCTGACGGTACCAGAGTCAAGGAGTACATCGTCGAGGAAACCCATCCCGATGGATCGCGTACCATCACCACGACGCAAGTCAAAACGAACAAGGTGGCAAGAACATTGCCCGACGGGTCCAAAGTAATTGAGGACGTGTCGAATACGACCACCACCACTAAGCAATGCCCTGCTCAGCCGGCACAAGAGGATCTGGTTCAGCAGGCTGTCAATGGCTTCGGGACCTTCATGGATTTGTTTACCCCTACTAAGAAAAGTGAAGCGAAAGAAGCCAAAACGACGAACATGAATGCTACACTCGGCAGAATGGACGATGACGACGGTATTAGTACGCTAGGGGCGGATATGACAGTTGATGGAAGGTGGAGTGTCCAGTCAACGAATGACTACAACCAGATGGGTATTCGGACACAAGGAACAGGAGGAGGAAGGTCTTACACAATGTCTCCTCAGCCTGGAACTCAGATGGATCATATGAGGGGTAGGCAGACTCCAACTAATCGAGGTCAGAAGCCGGCTTCGCCCTTCTTCCCGCCCACTCATCCCACCAGCGGTCGCAGCGTCCGTTCTCATCACAGTGATGATATCGTCTACATGAACGACAATAATGGTATGCCTAACAACCTCGGCAGTAATGCAGTGGCTAACAATAACAACTTCATGCTCTACGAAACCGACCGATGCGAGTCACAACTGCCTGCTTTCCACAAGGTTCCGCCACCACCAGATAAAAAGTCCCTTGGAAGGACCATCATGAGATCACTAACGCCACAACGCATGACGGGAGTTACGACATCAGACAATGCCAGTGCTGGCAGTGGACAGCAGCGTGTGAGGGCTGCAACCCCGAACAGCTTTAGTAAGCAACCTCAACAGCAGCGTGGGCGTGGGCGTACATCTACCCGTGATGATAGACATGTATTGGATCCCGAGGTCGTAGACGCCATCAGAATGATGCATCAGCGGAGTAAAAGTCCTGTTGGACGACGAGAGGAGCCGTTCATGCAGGGTTTTGAGGAACAGCAACCAATGGTTCCTGAATCTTCACCCTGTCCCAAGGCAAGCTACAACAATATAAGCTCGAGGCAATTAGCACACGAGAGTAATGTGGCGCATCCGCATGACACTTCGTTGCAAAAGATCTACGGTGGCATCAACAACCAGAACTACCAAAGTCCAGGAGGCGAGGTAAATCGCAATCAGTGGGATACTGAAAGCATAGAGGAACGTGATGATTATCCGACAGTGTATGGAGTAACATCCATGTCAGGACCTCCAGGAATGCAAAAGTCTAGGTCGGCATCGAAACTCATTAAGAATCGGCAGCAGCAGCAGCAGCAGCAGCAGCAGCAACAGCAACGCGGTGCCGCCACCAAATTCGGCAAAACGAGCCTATTCAAGAAGAAGAGATTCCCAATCATTCTTCCTCCCACAATTGTCAAGAACGGCCAATCCATTCTAACGCGTGATTCTTTCACGACAATCGTATCTCCGCCCAAGATAGCCATCCACAAAACGAATGCCATCGCAACCTCTGACCGATTCGTGCACTTTTACTCCCTTACAAATAATCGATGGGTGCAAACAACGACAGTATCGCTTCCCAACACTCATGGATTGTCACTCGCATTGTTCAATGATACGGCTGTTATTGGCGTGCCATATGATCGCAACTCAAGGGGAATGTTGACGGGCAGTGCATATATTTTTGAGCGAGACAACAAGACGCAGACCTGGTATCAAGTGAAAAAAATCGTGCCCAAGAAAGTGCAGGAGTATTCTTGCGTCGGTTTTTCGGTGGCAATTTGCGACAATGTTGTAAGTGTCGGTGTGCCAGAGTTGGGAGCTTCCCTATCAATGAATGGAGCTGGCGGCGGCGGTAGTGGAAGTGTTTATGTCTACCAGAGAGCAGAACAGTTCAAGTGGATGCTAATGAGCCATTTGACGATGGCTCATAATAATCTCGATCCACGAACTCTTGCTCCACCAGGTGGCTTACTGGTACCGCCCACTTCGAACTTCGGAACAATTGTGGCTTTGAGTCATAAGATTATGGTCGTCTCCAATTTCTACCAGCCCAACGAAGGCGAAATCAGCGAGACATCCTTGTTTGTATACGAGTATGACGAGTCACTGAAGCAAAAGTGGAGGTTGATCCAGGCGGATCTATTAAGTACGGAAGAACAAAAACGAAACTTCGGTTCTCGTATAGCCTTGACTGCGAACGGCGAGGGCATTTTCATTGGTTGTCACTCGGATGTGAATCCGACGGAAATCCTCTATTTCAGACGAAAGAATCAGGTAGACGTCTATGGCAAACGCAGCTTTCAACTGCAACAAGTTATCAACATCCAGGAAAAGTGTGACATTACCCAAATCCACGTTGATTCTCAAGATAACTTCATTGTGGGAACATTGAACTCGAATCGGGTTTACGTCTATCGCAAGGTGCATGATTTGAGGACCTTGGAAGATCAGGGGTGGAGGCTAGTTGCCAAGGTAGTCGATGGCAACCTAGACGGCGAAAGGTTTGGTGAGCATGTCGTTTTGTCTGATGACAATATATTGGTGGGTACGGCAAACAACGTTTATTCTTACAGTTTGGATGGATGGATGACGGCGAAGAAGAAGTCGTCGAGGAGTGAACTTATTAGGTCTTTTTCACCTATGAGGTTCAGGATATCGGCGTGAGATATTTTGTGGCTATTAGAGTAGGGTTTGATGGAGAAAACACAATTGCTTTAATATACGAGCGAGCAGCATCACTCCATCGAAGATCGAGTTATTTGTTGAATGTTTTAGAAATTGCGGTTTTGACTTTCCACAGAAATAGAGAGAGATTGATTGTACTTAAAGATATTTGATCTAAAGTTGTATGAATGAAATGGACATTTGAAGTGAGTTGAGACTTATGTGCCCCAGAAACAAAGTATTATGACACCGGTGACAGCAAGGAACACCCCAACACACCCGAATACTGTTGGCCTTTTGCCCTTGAACGGCCAGTCTAAGATAAGGCCATAAAGTGGTCCTACGCTCCCTAATGACACTGCAAGTCCAAGGGCAACCTGAAAAAGTGAATAATTCGACAAGGCCGGACAGAGGAAGGTAACCAATACAACACCCGTAGTGATATTCACCCAACCCTTCCTCGATAACGTTGGCAGTTCGAACCAGCGTGGTGGTTGGTTGTATGATTCAGCTACGTTACTCGTTATCGTTTCATCATCGTCTTTTTTGTCGATGTGGTCTGCTCTCGAAACACGCTGTTTTAATCGCATCCCGGCGGACATCCCGGCAAGCACCACCCCTGCAAACCCGAACCGTATCAAATTAATCGACCAAGTTGTCATTCCTACGCCATATTTCTTTGTTAACAGGGAGCCCACAGAATCAGCTAGGACGTTAAAGATTGCGCATGCATATCCCCGTTTGTAGTTGGTTTGTGTTTCACCTTCATTGCTGTTTCGTCCCATTTTTGCACAGTCACTGACATTCTGATTCTCAGAAGTAGAATTTAAGATTGCTGGCGGCGAACCTTGCTCCTCACGTGCTATTAAATCCTGATCTTGCTCATTGTTGCATGCTATTCTAAATGCGGAATCATCTGTAATTTGTTCGACTGTCCTTTCGACGTTGCTATCAAAAGCAGAAGTACCAGCCACATTTTCTGCCTCCATCCTCTGGGTAGGATCAGCATCATCAAATGATGATGAAGATGATCGTTGCTCTTCCCAAGCAACAACGCCCACACCAACAACAGTAAGGACCATTCCTCCCCAAGCAGGTGGCATCAATACTTCATCCAACACCAGCCTACCCAAAATTGCCGCACCAAATGGTTTAATCGAATCAATTACAATAACATGCTTTGCTCCTAAGATACATAAAGCTTCTAACCAAAGTACATCACCGACCACTATCCCAAGAGTGGAGCTCAGGATTAGGTATCCGACGTTGACGGATGTGAACACAATTGATTCCTTTTCTTGGACTTCGCCGTTGTACTCGCTGGTAGAAGAAGATGAAATGGCAAATCCACGTGCAAAGCACATGCTGATGAAGCCAAGTGATGCAATATTGCACTTAAACACTGCAAAGAAGCCAAAAAAGACAAACACGAGGAGGACATGAAGTGTGAGGTAGGTGGGTGAAATGTGGAAGGAACACACATCTGAGTGATTCTCTCAACTGTTGAGCGCAAACGCCGACGCTCCCGAAGAAGACCACGTAGTATCCCAAATGTAAAAGCCAACTGACATAAACAGTGGTGCGATCAATGCCGCGAGAATCTAATGGTAACAAACGAATACAAGTTGACTTCGGGAGTGAGCATTATCAGTGCAGCAGCTGCAACTGCAAGTGCAAGTGTTGGGAGAAAACTCAAATGGAATCACACTCACGCCACTGGCTGTTGGTGAAAGAAAATCGACAGACATTGGTAATAATGGTGATTATGCTCCTGGTGCCGTTAATGCCAAGCCCGAAGTTGGACGGACGATGGCATGCCATATGCCATGGTGGGTGAAGGTGATCATCTACAATACTTATCTTTTCTCTTCGTCTTGGTCGCAGCAGGCGCCAGCGGGTCAGCGCGCGAGCGCAGGCTGACACGCACGCGTGGTTGGCACCCTTCCCGCCAAAAAACGTGTCTCTTAATTCTTAATTTGAAATTGAATTTAAAATTAAAATTAAAATTAGCGCCCTATGTAGCTACGTATCGGAGTCTGTATGTAGAAATTCGTATGAATTCCGATGTACTTTTGAATGCACACGCATCCTGCAGCCAGCATCAGCAAGAAGTTGAAAGTTGAGCAAAACATCTCCCGCCAAATGATTTTTCCGGGCATACTTCATTCTCCCCCCAAATCTGCTCTGCCACCCGCTTTNAATATTTGGACTTGGAGGAGCCGCGTCGGATGTCGGCTGGTGCCATCTATCCAGTTCAAGACAATACTATCATGGCGTGTATCAGCGGCACAGAGTTTCAGCTTTTGCGTCTCAGCCTCCGCCACCACAACTTCGTCGACGGCTTCCCATGACCATCGTCTTTCTCTATCATCTTCATGTGCATCACTCATCATTATCACTAGCTTCGTCACGACGATACTTCCATCCCTCTCTCCCCCCTTTATCTCGCCAACATCCCAAGCTCTCCACCCTCTTCTGTCCCTACGCCACGCTCCAAATTCCAAAAGACTCTTCTTATGCACATGCCAAAAAGTCTTTTTTGAAAATTGCTATGAAACATCATCCGGATACCATGGCGAGCAACGTTTTGGACAAGGCGACCAAATTAAAATCACAAGAGATATTTATGCAATGTCGTAAATCATTGGAATCATTGGTAGAATGTGAAATGACTGGTCGAGCAATATTAAGAAGTACAATTCCATCCAGTGGTGGTATCAGTAGTGGTAGCGGTAGTAGGCAACAGCAACAATCCATGTCCAATGAAGAATTCGACATGTGGTTCGAAAAAGAGACCGGACATTCCTCCAACCCGTTTCAATTTGATTTAGATCCCAAAGTTATGCGCGAAGTGGCGGATATGCACACTACCATGGAGGGATCGCATGGGTTGGACCGAGATGGAGGCATGTGGCATTTGGCTAGTATGATTAGTAATGCGGTCAAGAGTGGGAAGGAGGGTGGTGGCGCAGAAAGTATATTACGATTGGAGGCGGGGAGCGTGAAGGATGGAATGGGAGGAGGAGGAGATGATGCTATGGGGAAGTTGGAACGACGCAGGAAGAAGACGACGACGACGAGGATAAGTGGTAGGCATAGTAAGAGGAGTTAAGATATCTTTTATCTAATTATTGCTGTTCGAAGATTCAAGCGACCATGATGTCCCGACTTACGAGTCGAAACTTGGCAACCAAATTCCATGCCTCCACACTTCCAATTATGGAATTATCGTATTCAAGTAGCCTTGCAAGTGTTGATGTCGTTTTAGCAGTACCTAGACTCGGTCTGCAATATTCATTTATATATAATGTAGAAAGGATTTAATGAATCCCCATCTTGACATGCCCGTAGACCTATATCTGTTCAGTAAAAGATAGCTCATTACTCATGTTCATTGTCTTCTCTTCAAATTCCTCAAGAATGATGGAACCCTTTCCACGTCCCCACCCGACATGTTGTTATTGGACAACGGAGAAGACTCATTTTCATCACGATCCTCCTCATCGTCATCCATCTCCTCCTCCGCGGCATAGACTGGCTGCTGCTGTCGTCTTGACATGCTAGGGACAGTACTACGACTACCGACACCACCACCACTACTACTACTACTTGTCCCAACGCTCCTTTTCTTACTAGTAGTACCACTACTCTTCTCCTTATTAGACATCATCATCCCACCACTCACCACATCATTCAAAAACTCCAGATTTTGTTTATTCACATCCGCAAACCCCGTCGCTAATACCGTAATCGATATCGAATCATCGAGACTTTCATCAATCAATGCCCCAAATATCACATTGGCATCCTCCTCGACCGAATCATATATAAGACGTGCGGCTCGATTGACATCCGTCAAACTTAATCCTTCCCCACCGGAAATATTGAATACCACACCCTTGGCATTATCAATCGATGAATCGAGCAATGGACTGGATATCGCGGCACGTGCAGCATCTTCTGCACCAGTCTTGCCCTTGCCGATCCCAATTCCCATTAATGCCGTACCAGCATCGGACATGACACTACGTACATCGGCAAAATCCACATTAATCAATCCAGGTTTGACAATAATTTCTGAAATACCGACGACACCCTGACGTAATATATCATCGGCTACGGCAAATGCTCGATTCATGGGTGTATCCTCGGGTATAATATCCAGTAATCGATCATTACTCACCACAATGACCGTATCGACATGTTGTTTCAATCGTTCAATTGCCGCGATGGCCTGTCGCATACGCCGTTTGCCTTCAAATCGAAATGGTTTGGTAACAATACCAATGGTCAATGCCCCCGCCTCCTTGGAGACTTCGGCAACAACGGGTGCGGCACCACTTCCCGTCCCTCCTCCCATTCCACTAGTGACAAAGCATAAATCGGTACCCTCCACCATGGCGGCAATTTCCGCTCGTGATTCTTCGGCGGCTAATTTTCCCACGTCCGGATTGCCACCGGCGCCCAAGCCACGTGTAGCACTCGTTCCAATATTTAATACCTTGGCACCCTTGGCTTTGGATCGACCGAGTGCTTGGGCGTCGGTATTTAATGCCCAAAAGTCCACACCGCTAACACGAGTGTCTAGCATTCGATCGACGGCATTGCAGCCACCACCGCCCACACCAATGACCTTGATGATGCAGGGAGAAAGACCGCCATCGGGGATGATGGCAGCAGCCATCAAGGCAGTTTTGCTGTTGCTACTACGATGGGTAATGCCGACAAAGGAGCCACGTTCTGGTGTGTATCCGTTGGCTACGGCAGTGACGAAGGACAAGTTGCTATTAATGCTTTGAGTGTCATCATCTGTGTCTTTGGGTGTGTCAGGAAACAACATGGACAATGTCAAAAGATTACGACGGTGTTGCATCATCGGTGTCGTCGGCGGCGCAAATGCCATCACTGCCGCCGGAGGCCCATTCCGATAGCCGCCACTGCCGCTTTCTACCAAGACAGCCAGCAGCACCGCCGCGGCATATTTGGATGGCATGGTAGATATTTCTCACTCTATCTATCTATCTATCTATCTATCTCTCGCTCTCTGTTATGCTTCACTCCTTAGTCCGTAGAGGTAGAGGAGCCAAACCAAACAATTGGATCATGGCTTCATGATTACTTCATGGTGAATGGTGGTGGTGTCGGTGTCGCGAGTGTCCGGCGGTGTCGGGGGGCGGGGGGGGCGGCGCCAAGGGTTACACGTGTTCATATCTTTTGGATTTTGGATTTGCTGCCACCATGACGTCAGTGAGAAACGAGAAACACATCTTATTTTTGGCGTTGGGAATAGATGCCTTCTTCATTCGTTGGTACTGTGATGCACGAGTTCCAACGTAGGATTCAGAGTATGCCCCATTACTGTCGTCTGTCTGTCGCTCATGTTGGTCGTCCATCCGCCGGCCGTCCGCCCGCCAGCTGCGCCTCCATCCACCCCAACCCACAAAAACAAAAACAGAAGAACCA
>JALLBK010000154.1:0-43115 GCA_036940085.1 Discostella pseudostelligera
ACCCCCATGGACGATGATGCACTTGCCCGTGCCGTAGCTGAGCAAGATTTACCTCCCGGTGTATCAGCCATTGAACAACAGGAAATTATGATGCGATTATTAACGCAGCAATTACGTCGAGGTGGCGGGGGAGATTCCAATGATGAACCATTGTCACCGGCATTGGAACAACGATTGCGTGATTTTCAATTTGCGCAACGGAAGCGGAGAGAGACGTATGGGAATGAACGACCATGGGGAGTTTTGGGATTGTATGATCATTTGGGTGAGTGTGTTTGATCATAAATTCGTCATTAATCGACAAATTTGTTCTAAATATCTTTTGTTTCACTCGCTCTTGTCACATTTATATTTATCCAGCGGGGATAAGACTAGATGTCGAATGGGCCGAAGACGCCGCGTGGCGACGCACACACAAGGAACCCTACCTGAGCTGGTCGGACTTTCAACAAACTCGACATGTAGGTTGGAACCGCCCCTTCTTCACATACACATTGCTTTTTGCGTGCACGACAGTATTGATAGTGAGTTATGGGTTGAATGGTTGGCAAGTGGAGCCACTGAGTATCAATCCAATGATTGGACCGAGTGCAGAGACGTTAATTCGGATGGGAGCCAAATATACACCCCTCATTGTGAATCAAGGAGAGTGGTATCGACTCTTCAGTCCCATGGTATTGCATGCCGGATTAATCCATTACTTTCTTAATATGGCAGCGTTGTGGTTCATTGGGAAGGCGGTGGAGCAATGTCATGGATTTGCGGCCGCGGCAATTCTATTCATTATTCCCGCCGTTGGAGGGACGATATTGAGTGCCATCTTCCTACCCGAGTACATTACCGTGGGTGCATCGGGAGGAATATTTGGATTGATTGGGGCATGCATTGCGGATATTTGCATCAATTGGTCATTGTTATTTAGTAAGCAGGTGAATGCATCGGACGAAGGAGTGCGGCTGAGGCATATGAAGGTGAGTAGATCATATTTGCCAGTTGACTACATTTTCATATCGACATCCTCACATTCTGTGTGATCATGCCTAAAGGTCCTCCTGTGGTTGCTGTTCGACATTGTCGTCAACTGTCTCGTCGGTCTTACACCCTTTGTCGATAACTTCACCCATTTGGGAGGAATGGTCTACGGATTTTTGTGCGGGTTAAGCACCATCGAACGTCTCTCGACCGACTTCTTCGGCATGGCAACAACCTTCTGGGGTCGTGTCCGCAACGTGCTTATTCGTTTCTCGGGCTTGATTATCAGTGTTGTCTTAATTCTGATTACGACGGCAGTTCTAGTGAACAACGATGACGGGAAGAGTCCTTGTCCCAACTGCCGATACCTCTCCTGCGTCCCATTCCCACCATGGGCAGGCGAGGATGACAAATGGTGGTACTGCGACGACTGTTCGATGATTACGGCAGATGCGATATTGGACTCCAGTGGATATTACTCATTGTCAATGACATGTCCTGATGGTGCAATTGAGCAGATTGATTTGTCGGATCAGCTGGTTACGGATCGACAGTGGATTCAGAAGCAGCTCCCCACCTTTTGCAGAAAATATTGCGACAAGGTCTTTGCAACGTAGGATACAAAAGTTTGAATGTTTATATATGGGAATTAGAAATCATTTTAACAAAAGAGTATCGATAGAGAACAAAATTCCATGCGTGTGACTATGTGTTAGATCGAGTGAATGCATTGAATGGTGCTTCTACTTCAGGCACTGGCGGTAAAAAAAACTGGAGGAGGCGGAGGAGGGTAGAGGTCGGTGCTCATACCTACACGCATTTCGCAGGAGACGTGAAAAAATGGCGGGAAAATCTCGACGCGTGGAAGTGATATTCATATTGGCGGGAGACTTGGAAAAATGGCGCGCCACACTCCATACCGGTCACCGTCGGTCGTCCATGTTTTGTTGCCGCCCGACGACGGCGGCGACGACGGCCACCTCTCAAGTGAGATACCTAGAGATACTTCTCGATTTGATTCAAGCAACCTGCCAAAAGAGATCTAATATGGCGCAACAAGACGGAGCGCCGTACACCCATGTTCAGTTTGATACGACAATGGGATCGGTTGTAATAGAACTGTATTACAGGTGAGTCGATCGAATATCGATTGCGCTTAGCACATGACACATGACATGGTACCACGTCGATCTCGTCCTCACAATATCTACTCACAATCCAACTGTCACTTTCCAGACACACACCCAGAACTTGCTACAATATTGCCGCGTTGGCAGAAGCCGGGTACTACAACAACACTATATTTCACCGAATCATCAAAGGGTTCATGATACAAGGTGGGGACCCTACTGGTACCGGACGTGGCGGCGAGAGCGTATATGGGGGGAAATTCGAAGATGAGATAACACGCAACCTTAAGCACGTAGGTGCAGGAGTAGTATCAATGGCAAATTCGGGTCCGAATTCTAATGGTTCTCAGTTCTTTGTGACGCTGAAACCATGTCCGTGGCTTGATGGAAAACATACAATTTTCGGGAGGATATATTCCGGCATGGCAGTAATTCAGCGGATGGGTCTTGTTGCGACGGACAGTGAGGATCGACCAAAAGGGGAGGTTAAGATTCATCGAGCATTTGCAATGCGTTCTCCTCCCGATGATGATTCACAGGCAATTGAAGTACTTCCTATTGTTGGTTGATGGGCATTCGATGCATCCACGAAAGGAATTCAATGTCAATTGAGAGATATTATCTGCATGCATATCGAAAGATCATAATTTGATTGAAAGGTTAATGGATAATTAGATATTATCCAATTTGTAGTGACTCGGATGATGGACCGGATCGTCGAGCTTGCGCATCGTGTGTGATAACGAGAAGGCTCCGCCATTAATGATGCTCGTTCCCAATTGACAATGGTGCGTCGTCTTCATCTTGGGTGAGGTGATACGATGACGATAGCATTTCTCTGGTATGTAGTCTCCAGCCGCTGCATCTCGCTGCATCCACCACCATCCACCACCATCAGCACAGCCTCTGCGCTTTGCATTTGAGCCATCGTCATTTCTTCCACGTGGCAGATTGCACCTGCAATCCATCCCGCCATTTTACCTACCTCTCTAGGTTAGTACCTTTACGTACCGTCTCACCTTCGCACCCCCGGCTGGCGTTCACCGTAGGAATCAATATGACTTGACACTGGCGATTTCCGCCCAGGGCCGCATGCCGATTTGACCATGACAAAATCCCCCACCACCACTTCCGCTTTGGAAAAGATACAATAGACCGTCACCATGGTAAGGGCAGGCCTACGCCTCTGACAATGGCCTCAACCGCCAGAGTTGCAATATGGGAGCCTTTTTATTACTCAAAGTCGAGTGGTGGTTTTGCCGACCAACTATGGTCGACGCACCCAACGGCTAGATTTTTGTCACCGTCCACAAGTGACGATAATATTCCATTGAATCGTCTTATCTACGTGCCGCTTCTAACCTTGCGTTCGTAATTTTTACGATTTTAGGAGGCTGGAAAATTAGTGGCAGTAATTGGAGATGAGGTGAGAATTGTCGATCATCGCCTTATACAAAATATTTAGTTTTATGATTTCGCTTACCCATGTCTCATGTACATGTTGGTCCTCTCGTCCCAATTCACATAGGACACGGTTACCGGCTTCCTCCTCGCCGGGGTTGGTCATCGAACAGCCGACTCTTGCAACTTCCTCACTGTAAAGCAGGATACCAAACCCGAAGTTATCGAAAACACACTCAAGGCATTCACTCAACGGGATGACATTGGAATTATTCTAATTAATCAGCATGTAGCGAACAATTTGCGTCACATATTGAAGGATTACAATCAGACGATTCCCACTATTTTGGAAATCCCGAGTAAGGAGCATCCGTATGATCCGGAACAGGATTTCATTATGCAGCGTGTGAATATGTTCTTGGGAGGAGGTGCATAAACGTAACCGATGTCGGCGCAATATTTTTGATGGAGTGCAATTCATGCGGAAGTCATTCAATTGGATTATTCTCTAGGGTTACTACAGGTACATGTGTGTCATTCATTGGAGGGAGTATGCTACCTTGATGAGAGACTGGATAATGGTAGCACTCAATAAACCTAAGCGGGTTCACCTCATGACTAGAAATGAATGCACGTCCCTGATAAAAACATTAAATGCGTTCTTGAATTGAAGACGAACAAACCTTTCCTCTCTTCCCTCTGCGGCAACCTTCGATAGCACATCCGGCTTGATTAACTCCTCGAATGCTGTGTGCAACCGACGCTGTTTCTCATCGCATCCCAATTGCTGAGAGACTACATTCACCAATCCAATGAATTTTTGGAAATCGATGGCCGCCAGGGGGAGGAATGCCATGCCCGCCGGCTCAAGACGATCCCAGATGATAGGCTGAAATATCACCTCTTTCATCAAGCGATAGCTGCAGTTATCAAATATGTCAGCATTCGTCGACAAGTGAGGTAAGAGTGCTTGAGACCTCAAATGCTCTCTGGCAAGCGATGCCAAGCCTTGCAATGAACTCTTCGCAACGAGTGCATCCGAGTGGCTCATTCCGAATAGAAGGGACTCCAAAAGAGAATTAAACAGATCAAATGGCAATCCGCATAGCTTTTCGGGGTATGTCTCAACCATGAATCCGACCAGCGAGAAGTAATATTGGCACAAGGTAGGAAACTGAAGTAGACCCTGCGTCATGAGGGGCAGCACTTGCTGAAGTCCAAAAAAGATGACATCCGTAATTTGGCCGGTTTCTACTCCATTGGACGAACTCGTCGACATGTTGCACACGATGGTAAAGTCCTTCGTCCCGAGGTGTATGAGCAACTGTATCGCGCACAACACGTCATTATACTTTTGCTCCTCGTCGAACTCCTCTTCCACCTCGGACCGCTTGTGAATTACACGATTTATGCAGTGACGTTCCGAATAATACCTCAACAGAGTTGCCGAGGCTGTGAAGAGCTCAATGGATTGTTCACGCGTCATCATGGCAATGTATTGCTCTGCGTAATCCCTAAATAGTCTCAGAAGTCCCTCGCAAATGGTGAGGTCTTCGGCATAGTATGTCATCAAACCAGACATGTGTGGTAATGATGGAGTTATGAAATGGGGTATTCTCTCGGGCTCTGACATTTCTGATGCCAGCACTATCCCACCGTAGAGTAATATGAAGAGACAAGCGGATTCTTGCGCGTTGGCGTCATCGCTCCTCACTTGTTTATTTCTTAACAAGTCGAAAAGGACAAAGAGCAGTCAGGTGAGTGTGAAATTTCACAAACGGCGATGGTTGAGAAGAATAAGAACTTACAATAATGCGTGAACCAGCGTTGAAAATGGAGCCTCCACGGCCCTCAAAGAACTGTTTAGCATGGCGCTAGAAATCTCGCAGTGCATATCGCTACATGCAACAACCAAGCAAGTGAGAACTCTAGCCCGCTCGGCGTAGGGTAGGCGGTGATAGCCCATCACGACATCGATCGACAAATCTGCACCCATGGCTGTCGTCATCGCGGAGGATAGTTCTTGCTGTGATGCATTGTGCCTCAATGAGCCACACACGGAATGCAATGCCGCTATTTTCTCAAAGGATGTGCTGTTCACCATCAAACCACGAACAAATGCCCCCTTCTTCGCCAGCGCCAAGAGTAACGATGTGCATTCGTCCTGTACCTCCTTCTCCTGTGGCCAGTGGCAAAAGTACACGAGGCATAAAGTCGAGCAGAATGATATCACCGGCTGTGCGATCTCTGGCTTAGAATATGTGCTCAATATCCCTCCTCCGGTGGTGTCACTGTACTCGTCCGAGGTCGGGAGGATGTACGCTGGCGCCCATCGACAAAAGAACCACAATAGTGTCTTAGCTAGCAATGGAGAGAGGCGTGGGTCGGCCGGGTAGGCTGCCACCTTCGTCGCTTGCGCTTCCGCGACAGATTGCAATGATCCGATCAAAGTCACAATTGATGATGCGCAGGATTCGCTGGTCGCCACTCCGCGGCTTGGGCGACACGCGTTTACGATAGATTCAGGAATGGAGGGTGTCTCGCCGACGCAGTCATCTGTGAGGAGGTGGCCGACAAACAGGAGAAGGATCCTGGCCTCCTCGAGAATGACCGCCACCTCAGGAGTCATGTCCCCGCCCGTCCCAGCGCCTTCAAACAATGATAACAGTCGAGGCACGCATTGTTGGAACATTTCGGATAATGTCGTCATCGATGCCAATACGTTCAACCGTCCCAAGGATGCCGCCGAAGACATCTCCTCGCCTAAACCAGAAGCAGCAATCTCTTCCCTAATTTCGTCTAAATCGGCACCGCCCTCCCGTGCAAGGTAATGCTCCTCCAAGCACGAAATACGAGAGCGAACCCTACAGTACCGTCCGTAAAGTGGAGCAAGGATTGATGATAGCGCACGTGATACGTCCATTGCCTCCTGTCCACCGGCGTCGCTTGCTAACCAATAATCGCCTGCCATCGCATCGCTACATTGCAGTATTTGTGCAATTGCATCGTTTCTCCAATCTGCCCCCTCCATTGACTCAACGTCACCCTCCACCCGTTGACACTCGACGAGGCTCGAATTGAGGAGCCATTCCCCGACGGCACGTAACGCCGTGAGATATCGATGGAACGATGACAACTGGCTGAGGATATGAACTTTGAAATTGGCAGTAAGGCGAGAGAGCATCGCAACGAGATCAACTATCTCGTCGCCCAATTGTTCCAAATACATCGATAACTCTCCCTGCTGTTGCTGCTGCAACATTCGTTGCTCCTCCAATATCGACTCCAATACATTCAAACACCCTTCCATCAAGAAACTTGCATACGCCCCCTGTTCACGCTCATCATCGAATATTGCATTCCCAGTAACGGACGACAATTGTAGCAGTAGTTGACGAAGTCGATGTGCCAATCGTCCACGCTCCTTGGATGAAGACGATGGTGACGTGCGCACGGCCATGTAGACATGGAACATGGCACCCATGAATTCGGGATTGATCAACACATCTCTCCATTTCCTAGGCGGTCGGAGTAACAGCCCAACGGCGTCGCTTTGATGATGTCTTCGACTAACCGCCGAGGGATCGCGACCACTAGCACCAAATTCCCATGATAACACATCTGTGGCGACATCGATAATGCATGATCCCAGCTCCTCGTCCTTAGGAGATGATGATGATGCCCCCCCATTGTCAAGGATTTGTTTTGCCAATGATGCCAATGCAGTCATGGACGTGCGCATCGCCGCATCGAGACCACACCACTGCCCATCTACGACATCATCACCACCACTGCTTCCACATTCAAATTTTCTATGGCACAGACGGTGGAATTCCGGAGACTGCTCATATCCCCCACCCACACCCAATGCGGCGAATTCTCCCACGAGTAGCTTGACGAAGGTAGCAGACATGGTTGCTTCGTGCTGAAGTTTGTACCGTTGTGACATATCAAGGACAGACGACGCATGGAATGCATCCGATAATCGCCTATCCAAGAATTCAAATAATAATTCCTTCGATCTATTACCCTTGAAATGTATCTTTATCGGGAGGAGAGATGTCATGATTGATTCTAGATAGGATTGCCCATCATCTTTCTCTGCCAATGATGATTGATGCAGGCCATCACCGTTGATACTATCGTTGTTATTGGAGGAAGTAGTCCATCCACGTTTCCACATGCTCGCGGCACAGCTTAGACAAGCCATGGTCACCGACTTGGGCAGTGGTCCTCGACTTCTGTTGCCATTTCCAGCACCACCAACATTTCCATTGGTATTTCCAAGATGGTGATCCTTGTCCAACATGCCCAATCCTACCGCAAATAAAAAATCGCGTAGACAGCATTTGTAGGACTGTGTTCGATAATCCCATTGCTGCAATGTCGTATGACGTACCCCCGATATGCAATGATAGAGTAGTCGTTCTTCTTCGTCTGCGCTGATACTGCTAGTGCTACTGCTACCCCCCGACAAAAAATCTAACAAGCAGCGTAGGAATAAATACCGTTCATCGCCCGATTCACGCAATCGTTCGAGATTGTAATGTAGGAGTGCTATTGGATTCAAATTATGTGGTGGTGTCGATTGTGTTGCAGTTGCGGTTGGTGGCGCCGACGACAAGATTTGAAGCAGCTCCTGTGTTGCCCCCTCCATAATAATAATATTATTAATATTTAATGCACGGTTGCCTCGGATGAATGAGTGTTCGTGGCCTTCTCAGCTGTGGACGGTTCGATACGAGGACGTCCTCGCCATGGTCCAAGACGACGCGGGTGAATGGATTTTTGCAGAAATGGCGGGAAGTATCAGAGGAAGCGCGGGCCGGCGCTTCTCGTTTTCGAATTCAAATTCGAATGTCTCCAACAGTGTATTTAGGAATCAGTACCAATATTTGAAGTTGGAGGATCTTTCTCAAATTTGAATTTGAATTCAGGATACACATGGCGAGGAAACATAGCGGGAAGAAAACAAGAATATTTCGTCTGTCAGTCGACAACCGAAGCCGCAGCCATTCACCGCTGACGACCCCGATAGACCGACCGCCGCCGCCGCCGACGACGATGACACAATGAACCGTGGCAATCTCTCCCATCAATATCCGACAGTAGCAACCATGATGTTATCGCTACCGACAGTAACCATGGCAGACTCCTCTAACGATCCTCTTCCCCAGTTAATCTCAGCAACCGCGCCGGGTAAATTCTTCTCCACGCGACTCGAACTCCAAAATCATTACAAATCGGATTGGCACAAATACAATCTCCGTCGTCGCTCATCTGGTCTGCCTATGCTCAATGAAGTCGACTTTACAGCACGTTTGGAGGCAGCGTTGGCATTACGAAGAGATAAGGAAGAACGAGAGGGGAAGGCGGGACGGAATGGATTGGCGCATAGGAAGGATAAAGATGGGGCACGATTGGAGAGGCAGCAGAAGCTGGAGAAACAGCAGCAGCAGCAGCAGCGTGGAAAGAATCGTAGGAGAAAGCCAGCGTTTGCCACCAAGCGTTCCTACGAAGGTGAAGATGATATTGCATTGCCACAGGAGGAGGAGGAAGATGTGGTGGACGAAGACGCGGTCGTCTCCATGGACGAGGGGAACGGCGGAGCAGCCGCAGCAGAAGATGACGACGAAGATATAGAAGAAGAACCACCGGAAATCAACCCCTGTCAGTCCCTTTTCGACAATCACATCTCCTCGACACCTCGCGACAACCTAATCTACCTCCAAAAGCACTATTCCTTCTACCTACCCGATTCCGAATACTGCATCGATCTCGAGGGCTTCCTCGGATACTGTAATGAAAAGGTCCGCTGGGGGAACATTTGCCTCTATTGTCAAAAGACTTTCAAGGGTGGAGCCAATGGTGTGATACGACATATGAAAGACAAGGAACATTGTAAGATATTGTATGAACGAAATGTCGATATGGAGGAGTATGATGTGTTTTATGATTTTAGCACGATGCCTGGAAATAGTGCCGAGGTTGTTGGCAGGAAGAAGAACAAGAAGGCTGCACGAGGTGAGAAAGTTGTCGAGGAGAACGACAGCGAGGATGAGGAGGAATGGGAGGATGTTTCTGAAGATGAGGATGCATCGATGGAAGAGAATGAAGAGGAGGATGACGACGATGATCTCTATGACGCCTACCAGGAGGAAATGTCCACACGTGGATTTGACATTACGCCACTCGGAGAATTGATCTTTCCTGATGGTCGCATCGTCGGTCATCGCGCATTGGCACGATACTACAAACAACGATTCGCACCCGATCGGATGGAGAGGGAGGCGGTACGTCATGCTCGAGTTGCTGCAGGTGATAGATTGCATGATGGGCGGGTGGTGAACTTGTATCAGTATGGAGACAATGCAACACCATCATCCACTGCATTCACAAGTAATGTGGGACATTATCATTTGCCTTCCGGATCGATACCCATTGGTCGTGGTGGGAAAGGTATACTTGTCTCGAGTGGTGGTGGTGCTGGAGGTTTCACCTCCCTTTCCCTCTATCGGTACCGTGCCGCAGTCAAGAAGCAACGGAGGGAGGATGCACGCGGTCAGAGATTGCAATACCGTTCACGAATGAATACGAACAAGATGAACAAGAAGGGGAATAATATTGCTACTGGAGTTGTCACGGCAAAGATGCCACGTTGAGCGGTGGGCTTGTTGATACTGGTTACTCCTACTCCTAGGCAATAATGATATATGATATTTGTCCTGTAGTCCTAATGCAAAGACATGCATGCTGATCCTTACTCTACTGATAATTATCGCAGGGAGTAGATTCGTAAGGATGCCATAATTAGCCCATGGGACGATTGATGGAGTGTAAGGATAATTGCTGCCGATCGGCTTCGGATGGGATATTGTAACTCGATGTCACAGTGGCCGATGTCTCATTTTAGTTCCCCGCTCATGGGCCCAAGAAGTATGTGACATCCCAAGCCCTCGACAAAAAATTGTATCTACGAAGCCTTCTTCAGTCGCCAACATGTCGATTTGGTTCCGCGCAGGAGATTTGAAGTTTGAACTTTGAGGAATGTCACAGGACCCGATTACTATTTTAGGCATGGCAGAGGCCACTTCTCTCCACAAAACGTTGTATGACGAGTTTTGTGGAGAGGTTATTCTTACTGTGGCTGGGTGTTCCTTTCACCAGGTACGGGTTTTAGTGAGGGTTAGTGGCAGGTACAAGTAGTGCTCGCGTTACAATTATCTTAAACATCGCACATCACTGGATAGGTGGCAAATCGAAGCCCTCGCTGAGTGCTCTCGAGTTGCATGTTGCATTACCTACGTTATTATTTTGTCTGGTGATGAATGATGAAGTTGGAATTATCAAACAACAGCAATAACCTCCCCAGTAAGTCGTCGTGGACTGAAACGTCTATAGCAGAGTCTCTAGCAGTACTGATGCAGAAGGAGAGAACTGTCTACAGGAGTTGCGACTACCTCCATAATGGAGCATTAGGTTTACAAGGTGTTCTTGATGAAGAGGACCGCACGAAGATGGTCGAATGGTGTTACAGCGTAGTCGATATTTGCCAGCTCGAACGAGAATCTGTCTCGATGGCCATGGAAATGGTCGATCGCTTCCTCTCCAAAAAGTCTAACGGGGCAAAAGAAGTTCTGGTGGGCGATCGCATTCAATTCCAACTCTTAACCCTTACTGCATTGTACGTATCCATCAAGATGAGCATGAAGATGGTTCTTGGGAGCGAATTCTTTTCTATCATCAGCCGTGACCTCTACGCTGTAAAAGAAATCGAGGCCATGGAGAAGATCCTACTTGAGGAACTTTCATGGTACATCACTGCACCGACGTGTGTGCAGATGTCACACCATATTCTCTCGTTGGTATCGACACATACTACTTTGAGGAATACAACATTGACTACCATTCTAAATGAGGTTGAGTACCAAGCAGAATATTCCGTGAGAGATTATTACTTCGTGACACAGCGGCCAAGCACCGTGGCTATTGCTGCCATCCTTAACACCACCCTCGATCGATTCGACAAGCATGAAAGTGAAGATATAGTTCGTGCGGTCTTCACTGTCATGAGTAATACCGCTGAGTTTGAATCCATAGATACAATATTGGCCACAAGAAAAAAATTGCACAACTTGGTGTACGGACATGGCAACACTGCCGGAGATTGCGAAGAGACCGATGATCAATGGTACCTCTATTAACGAATCGACGCTCGAAATTTACAAGGAGGATCTTGTCATAAGTAGTAGGAAATGCAAAGTGTAAAGTATCCATAACAGACAGACTAGACAATAAAAACAATTCCTCGAAACGATAAACCTTTCTTCACTGTTCAAAAGTAGCCGACATCAACTACTGCAACTAAAATCTTCTTCTCCCGCCTCCTGCTCCAACCATCACCTGTGGAGCGTGGACACATGGACCACAGCTCGACCTCGTCTTGAAGACAGACGACATATGTCATTCATGATCCTGTTTCGGTGCCCGATGCAGGTCATAGCTATTCCAGAGAGAGAGTGTCGGTATTACGAGCCGGCCATCAATTGAACCCCAGCGCGCCAACCGGCAGCCGTAGTATCCTCGCCTGCGTACGAACTGGCAGCCAGCAGCCACATGCCACGTGAATTCGACTTCAATGCTGACTGCAGTTACGATCGACCACGTGGAAGCGAAGATGAAATAATTTCTCAAATGCCATTGTGGCAAGCAAACCACCACGTGGCAGGGAGTTCTTACACGTGGCAGAGAGTTCTTACGTGGCATTCATATTTTGGCGGGAGACTCAGCTCGGTCGACGCGGCGCGACGTATGGTACGCGAGGCCAAACCGAGCCGCTTGGTACTAGAGGGGAGGAAGTGCCTGGGACAATGCCACCCTCGTCGGGATATCAATAGCTGAAAGAGCCTTCATAGCCTCACACCAAGTCTTAAGCGAGTGGACATCTGTCGTGGGGTGGGGATAGGGAAGCGGCGAAGCTCAGAGACAGCCAACTCAACATCGCCATTGCCGACGCGCATCACATACAGACTACCCAACATCACAACATGGAGCAGCCCCTACTTCTCCCAAAGCTACGAACCGCCCTCTCCTGTTTGTACGGGAATGCCAACACCTCGATTTCATTACATAATCGACATGAGGCTCATGCTTTCCTCTTAAACTTTAAATCGAGCAATCATCGCCGGAAAGTGGTGTCGCGAATACAATCAGAGAAGGATAGAATTAAATCAACATCGTTGGCACAAGAACAAAGTCAAATAACACTCGACGATGACGGCAACAATACTACCATTGGCTCAATTTTCTTAAGCTGCCTAGCCCTAATTCTACAGAGAAATAATAACCATGAAATGATATTCGCCGCCCAAACTCTGAATCATCGAACGAGATCACTTAAACTTGTGGAGACTTTGGATTTAGAGGCGGAGGATGGGTTGGAATGTGGTGTGGCAAGGTTGGCACTGGCATTGGAGGAAATACGTGTTGAGCGGGCACGATTGCAGAAGGATGCCGCCGCCGCTGTCGTAGGGAACGACACCAATCACCAATTACATTTCGAGCAACGGAGTGCTGAACTAGGGAGGAAATCGAATGCTGTTTTTACGGCATGGTTGGAAAGATATGTTTCAATGTTAGTTCATCGTTGTGATGGTACTGGTGGTGGTGATATTGAAGTAAGTGGAGATGGAATCAGTCATACCAGCATGCCGGCACGAGACTGTGGATCATTTTGCACTGGGGGAGAATTGCTTGCTATGGTTTTGCAACGACATTCGTCCACTCTCCTATCCAACGATGCAAATCATGGCATTGCGATGATGAACGACGAATCTGAAAAGCGCGAAGAGAAAATTAAGGGAACGCTCATTATGCTCACTTTGACAGTGGCGATGTATGCTTCTGCTTTTGCCGAGTATGAAGAAGAACATTGGCATCATCATTCGACAGAGCAACCGGTGGCTAGGTCGTCATGGGCCAATGCGGTCCTCTCCGAACTCGGTTCGGCCTTATCAATAACTTCTCTTCGCATCCGATTTAAGCCAGTGACGGATAACTTGGCTACACCAACTCCTGAACCATCATGCCCACCCCTGATCGACACGTTGATAAATACTTTGAAGTTGGTTGAGGAATCGGCTGAAGTTTACTTNCTGCATGCATAAAGGCGCTACCCGAAACTGTCCTCCTCCCACCGGGACAAGAAGATACTGGACATCGCATCCCGTCTGTCGATCGTGCATGTCTACGAGCAGCCTCGATTGAGTTACGATCCGTTGGTACGAGTAGCTTCGATGATAACGTTGATAATATTACCATCGGTACTGGAATGGATAAGGCATGGAAGGAACTCATTGACTCACATCGTGGTCGGCGGAGTGAAGGTCAGATAATTCAAGCAGATGCTTCTGTCACACAACTTTTGGAATGTTGTGAAGCATGGGCGCGATATGTTGCCGTTCCGATACATGTTGTGAACATGACCGTGGGTTCACTGACAGTGGGATACTTGCAGGTGTCACGGAGTTCTACTTCCTCACACCATCAAGAGAAAGCCCAAATGGCAGCATTTCAGTACCTCGTATCTCTTTTCGAGTCGGCGTCTCCTTCGTTAACACAAGGGGACATCCTTGCGGCATCGTTGGGCGTTGCCACAAGCGGTAACCGTGGCAAAGGCGGTGGTGGAAGCTCGGGCAAGAATACCAACACGAGGAAAAAGCAGGGTAACAAAAGTAAAAAGCGACAAGAGGAACGGTTGGGTCAGGCCATTGCCGTGCAAGACAGCGGCCAAGATTATGACGCAGCCGACGCAGCAGAGAATGAGCTACTTGCACGAAGAAACGCTGCTTGTGTTGCCGCGGCGGCCGTGTTCGGCGTTTCTATTGGAAATGCCTCGGTATTGGATGACGATTGGGGCCTTAGACTTGCAGTTACATCTCCTTGCACTTCAACTCACGGGATTTGTTCTACAGTAGCTGCAGCAGCCAACTCGGTGCTTCCCCATCTTCTCGATTTAGAGAGAGGAGATGTCACTAGAGATCCCAAGCACGAGTGGCGTCTAGAGTTATTCTCAGCTATTGTTGCAGTTATCTGTCGCATGTGCGCGTCCTCATGCCGAGAAGTTAGAGTATTGGCTTATGAGCCGCTTATGACTATGCACAGCACTCTAAATTCGGTTGCTGCTGTGTCGTTACGAATGGAGGAGCTCGCTGTGCAATCTATTTGCGAGGTATGTCGATCGATGTAAATGACTTGAGCTGCATTAACTCGTAATCGCTCAACACTTGTCTGTTTGTCAGTGTGTATTGTTCCTTGCAAACGCCTGTGGGTACCCTGACGGTTACTTTGACTGCCTGTCAGAGAATAGTGACGAAGATACTGAAATCGAGAGGAACGACATAAGAGATGTGGTACGCACAGTTTGTGGCTTGGATTTTGAGAGTCTCGGGGTGAATAAGGAATCATCGTCACTACTCATCCTGGAGCGTACAATCATTGCATGCCATAGTTCTGTCAGAGACGCGGCATCATCTGGTCACCTTCCTCGCGAGACAGCAGTACACATCTTATCCGCCCTTGCAAAACCACTGAATGTTCTGGGGAAAAGTTATAAACAACAACCATCACCATTTCGGTGTAGAATACTGACAATGACCATGATAACTTTGAGCGAGGTATGCGATCAATTGAATGCATCCTTGGACTTGCGCCCTCTATCACAAATCTTTCCTTTGAGCCGTCTAGCTTTGATGGGGATAGCGTCACTTTCACCAATGCTCTCATCAATCGCAGAGTTGAAGAGAACAAATTCAGCAACTGAGACCGAGAATGAATTGTTCCATACGTTGAACAGTGCTTTGAAATCGGCACTGCAGCATACTTTATTATCAACTGGCGCGATACCAGAGCTTATGGCCGAGTCCACTCTTAAATCAACGCGTTATGATATCAAAGGTGCAATGAGGGGTGCCGGTACGTACAATTACCTGTTGCCGATCGTTTGCTACCATCGCAATATATTTTTTCATGAAAAATATGCTATTATGGCGCAATTCACATCAATCTTGTCAGGTGGAGAAGATCATGGTAAGTTTCTTCATGCTTGTTTATCTGCTACGTCGTGTCTCAGCAACTCTCTCAACATCATTCAGTTGGCTGCATTGCGCTTCTGAGACTTTCACACGAGAGTGATTGTTTGACAGACTCTATCCTGGAAGTGTGTGGACCTACAATCTTGCACGATTTAGCAAGCTTGCACCAAGTTCTCAAGGTAGCAGAAAACAATAGAGGCTTTGGTGTGGATTACGGAACAGGAGTCTGTCCTGTGTCGAGACGTATAATTCTCAGGGTAATATCTACTCTGGCTCTTTACGACATGAAACAAGCAAAAGACGGAGCTATTGCCGGCCGCGACGTATTACACAAACTTGCAATAGCCCCGATTGATGATTTGCGTCTGCAGAAGGATGTTGTGCAATCTGCGGAGAAGCTGTTCCGCATTTGCGAATGTGCTTACGATTTTGCCTTCTTCTCGCCAGAGCTAGTGACAGATCTACTCAACAAGCATCACTCTGAGTTTGAGCTACTGTTCGAGTGTGTCATCTCTGGATATTCACGACTGTCGTTCAATATTGATGTAGATGACATCTGCTACCAGGTGAGATCAATTTGTCTTTGTCGTCTCTGCACTACTCTATAAATGTCACAAATGTCGCATTACACTTTTTTCGTCGTCAGTGGGGAAGGCTGAGAGGTGGTGCATGTGCCGTTCTCCGCACTAGCATCAAAGATACAATAACTGACTTTACTGCAACAATCATTTCATCACTGGTCACGGCGGAATGCCAAGCTGCAACAATTCAGTGTAATCATGGTAAGATTAGATTGTTTCGTTCAAGTCATCGACGCCAAAGTATATGGTAACTAAATAATTATGCATGACTACAGGTCCAGGAACGGACTCTAACATCTTCAATGAGAATATTATAGGCGAGGAAATGGTTGGCGCTGGTGTTTATTTAATTCTGATCAAAGAATGTTTGGATCGAGTTAAAAAGGCAAATGAATCGAGTCAAAAGAATGCAAGCGACTGCAGACAGTGCCTCTCCATTCTGAAACAAGTTTCTACTTCCGTAACTCAGCTGTTGCTTCATCAGTCACCAGAGGCGATCTCGCATTTAGACCCTCGTCCAACCATTGCAGAGGCCTGGTTTTTGGCATTGATTGGCCTAGTCTCAATTTGTCGGAACAATGAGCTTATTGCGTCTACCTTGGCGAACGATGGAGTCGAAAATTTCTTCGGTGAATCACTCTCATTAGCGGCGGCGCTCGTATTTCTCAAGGATATTGGAACTAAGTCGGATCAAGCCACATTAACTCAGTCTGGGATGTCGCTGGATGGGCCGCAAACACTTGCGATAGAAACATTTTTAGCCGTGTCTCTTCTTCTCGGGCCGAGTATCCTTTCAGCTGGAGTAACACGCATCGCAGCGGCCATCCACGTGCAGGAAATTGTTTACGACAAAAAGATCCTTGGCTCTGCGATCCTAGTAGCAGCATTCCTCCGGTCCGTTTCTGGGGCTCTCCCACCATGGATAGTTGAGGATATTCCTGATGTATTCCATTCTATGTACATTGCAATGGGAAGCAACGTCGACGAGTTTATTCAGATGTTGCGTGCTTCGACTAAGCTGAAAGCTTCTTTATCATTCAGCGGAGTACGCTCAGGGGAATTGCTGGCGGGTCGTTATTTGGATGCGAGGGATAGTCATATTGAGGGTTTCCTTTCTCAAACTAAGGAAGTATGCATCAAAGGAAACTGGAACAAGCTGAAAATAATCCTGAAGGCAACTTGTGGAGGAAAGAAGAAAGATTCTGGATTCAATTTAAAGCCCCAATATACCACCTGGGATTGCGATCGCATGTAGATTTTTAAGAGTGCACTCTCTCTATTTTAAGTTGCAGGATAAGGACCACCATAAATCTCATTCCATTAATTGTATCTACTGCTTCAAAACTTTGCAGGAGCTCTCTTTACCTTTTTCTTAGCCGTCGTTCCAATTGGTTGAATTATCTTCCCTGCCCTAACAAGTAACGCAGGCCTGCTCATTTCCTTTGTACCCTGAATAGAATTCCACTCCTGTCCGATATTCCCCGCCATTGCTTTTTCGTACTCTACACGCGAGCGGTACGGATATGGTATCTCTGACAATTGGAACTTTGCAGTCTTCTTAAGCCGCTTCTCATTAATAATGACTGTTGACATTCCATCATCTTTACGAATGGGCTGTGCATTTTGCTGCTCTGCCTTTTTAGATATCGGGGCGCTAAGTTTAGGTGGTAGATTGCGTGGTTTCTTGGGTACAGAAGTGCCGGCGCCTGCCCAGCTTCCCCAACCTTTTACGAATGTGACTTCTTTCTTTTTCCGTGTAGGGTCATCTCTCTCTTTCATTCGTTCCTAAGCCATGGATTAAAGAACATGTCGAATGTAAATCGTTATTCAAACATATGACCTGATCATTTCACCAAGTATAGACGTACCTTCTCCTTCATAAACTCTTCCTCCGCCTCCAAATCCGCCGGAGCTGCAAAAGCGCGACGTACCAGCTCGGCCTGACTAAGTTCTGCGATTCCAACATCTTTGCTGGTAGGATCAGGGTTCTCCTCTTGTGCTTTGTCTTGAATATCATCGTCATCTCGTTTTCTCTTTCCGCTCTTCACAACCTGATCATCGTCAACGAGCATGGATGCCGCTTTGTCAATGTTTACCACGCGGGATAAGGACTTACTTGATTTATGAGTGCTCTTGGAAGTTATCCACGGATTTTCTTCCTCAACATCGGCACTGCTGGTTTCGGCTGACTGTGGGACCTCCACATCATCCTCCGAAATTGCATCCCGCTTCTTCTTTCTCCTCGACTTCTTTGTCTCCTGAGAAGCGGTTTGCAAATCTTCGGTTTTCTCAATTCCACCATTGTCAATACTGAGCTTATTGTCCCCGTCAACTTTGATAGAAAATGCATCTGCCTTACCAAATTGTAATGAGGATGCAACCATTGTCCCCTCTGGCAAGATCTCATTAATTTCAGCCTCCGTTGCCACACGTGGCTTCTTCGTCTTTGTTATCGAGATTTGTTCGTCGTTGTTCTTATCGTCACTGTTGGATGCCATGAATTCAATCTCATTTGCCTCCAATTCTTCCAACAATTTGCGCGCTTCATCTCGTGCTCGAACACGTTGCGCCTCTATACCCCGCTTCATGAATTCCATGTTGAGCAACCCTTTCTTTTTCTTGGCTGACTTGCCATCCTCGTCATTCTCGATGTCGTCATCTTCCATCAAGATATCACGTGCTCTCTTGAGCAAATCCTCTTCCGTCTCTCCATTCTCACTACCACTCTCTCCATCATTATCACCATCTTCTTCTCCCATCATCTTACGACGCAGTTCCTCACCCTTGGCAATTTGCAAACTCAACGCCCTGCGTTCTTCAACATCCATCTTCGATCCACGACGTAACATCCTACGTGCCCACTTACTCGTATTCTTGTGAGCCAATGTCATACGCTCTTTCATCCTATCCATCTCTTCTTGTTCCTGTCTTTCACGATCTAATGCACCATCATCCTCCAGTCGTCCTGCCTCCTCTTCAGCATTCTGTTGACGTTCCCGTTGTCGCTTGCGAATCTTACGATACTTCTTGGATTTGATTTTGTTAATCCGATGACGCTTCTGTTCCTCGTAGAACATCAATGCGCGTAGCTTGGCCAATTCACCATGTCGCTTCTTGTACTCTTCCATGGAGATGCGATTGGACCCTAAATCGTCATCGTCGTCATCGATGTGTTCAGCATCACCAGCATTCTCCTCGTCTTCTTCTCCCGTCAATCGTTTCTTCTCCCTCTGGAGCATCTTCTGCTCATCGTCCATCCCGGCCTTTTCTAATGCAAGTTGTAATTCCTTCTCAAAATCATTCGTCGCCTCAAACTTATCAACAAGTGTATCTCTCGTTATACGATTGGTAGTGGCGCCACCCTTATTGGTTCGAAAGTCGAGGGTTTCGGCATCGCGTTGTTCATGGATTGCCTCTTTCCATAAGGTAACATCCTCGGATGTCGATTGGTAATGGACCTTGCGTGAGGCACGGTCGGATACAACACGTGAGACAGGTGCACTTGTTGTTTGTAGACGTTTCGTATCATCTGCATTAGAGGATGAGAGTGCACGCATCGATTTCTGGACGGATGCAAATCCAGCAGTGTCAGCTATGTCTCCCATGAGAGAATCTAGTGTCAGCTTGTCGTCGATGATACTGGAGCTAGACATACCCGACAATGCCCCCGAGTAGAATTCACTTTCTGGTAGTCGTACAGCTGCCTCGGCGGCTGCGCTATTCAATGAGATTTTACCGCCACCACCTCCTCCTGCCTTGCTTGGAGGCTTGACATCCATGTCATTATCGAGTTTGTTCAGTAGATCAAGCATGTATTTTCCACCATCGTCATCTTGATCGTCGGAGTCGTCGGATGATCCAGCCCAGTCATTGTTTTCGTCGTCGTCATCATCGCTATCCTCCTCGCCCTCACTGTTATCCTCACTTTCATCACTGTCGTCGTCACCTTCATCATCACTGTTCACATTGGCAGACTTCAACTTCTTGCCTTCCCTTTTCTTACTCTTTTTCTTACCTCTACCACCACCCGACCAAAAGCTACCATACATCAATTCATCTTCCGAATTGAATGCCTCGTCTTCATCAATTTCTTCATCGTCACTATCGTTGATGTGATCCACAAGTTGTGGTTCTTTGTTGGGCGGAGATGGACGTGGCATGATAATTATAGATTGAGAACAACAGCCTCTATTTTGTTATTGTGTGGCGATGCCGTTGATGGATACTCTCACTATTAGTGTTCTGAAGGCGGCACATCCACTCCATACTGATAAGCCGTCACCATCGCCATCGTCATGGTCATGGGTATGGGTCAGTCGATGGTCGATGAGGTTGGGTGTAAAAATGAAAATTGAGTGGCTGTGGTTGTGGCGGGAAGTTGCTTTGGCGATGATTAATGTGCCGAAAATGGCGGGAATAACAAAGCCCGACCATGACCATGACCATGGCGTCGACTTCTCCATGATAGAGTAGTACGTACCTTCCCTCTCGACAATGCTTCATAACACGTTTCAGAGTGCAGTGGTATCCATTCTCTCTGCATACGGGTAAGGGTGTTGTTGTTTTGGCATAGGCATGCAATGATGCATTTCGAGCGTGACAGTATTCTTGTTCATCGTTCACCGCAATCTCTCACTGAATGAAAAACATTTGCAATACTTTATCTAATATGGGGGTGGACTTTTACAGATCACATCCACTTCAGCACTGGGATATACATTCCAAAAATTCATCTTCTGTTCTGGAAGGTGATTGGGGTCGGATTACTCCACACATCATAATGAGGCGAGTAACAATGACACACAATGTTCAATTGGGGCGGCGGGAGACACAGTTACGGGCCACGACGATCGAGTAGCGGGGCCAGGATGATGAGCTCCCGGCAGAGTTTCGATCATATTATCGACCAGGGCGGTGGAAGACTCTGTCAAATTCACATGTTGCATGATACCGTCGTCTACAAGACGGGTAAGTACAACCAGTTCTACAGTTAGTTTATTTCACATCAATGCAATTCGTGAATATACTCTGATCTCAACCATTCCGATACAAGATATGAATACAGGCGATTGCACAACCAACCCGATATTTCAAACGATACTTCTAGCTATTGGTGGATTGTCCGGGATCTTGCTCTTCATCAAATTAAGGTGCCTTTACTGCCGAATAGTTGTACCCGAACCACCCATATTCAAGTGGCGGTGAACTTTTGTTCAATGAATTGTACACGGAAGTAGATTGATCACGAAACATCGCCTGCAATCCAGGAAGCACAAGCCTCTTTTCAAATTCGGACAAAGGAGCTGGGTCAATGTACAACATGGGTGAACCGCCAGGAAGCTTACAAAAACCAGTGGAATGCCCTGTCGCAGTAGCTGACGACCGTGTCTTTGATCCAGAATATGTCTCCCGATGGAAAGTTCCATGATCATGATGATGACGCTTGCCTTGACGGTTAAACCCATGAGATTGATGAGATGACATCTCCGTATGAATGTCGGGACAAATATCTCCTAGTGGACACGTTCCATGTGCTTTTTTGCACAGTTGTCTCTTGTAACTCTCTGGGTGGTAGATAATCTCTTCCCTAGAATGTGAGCGGTTACATTCAACTCCGAGTGGACACATATTCACGTAGCAATCATCAGAATCTGGCAAAGGTTTGACGTAGGGACATATCACCGGCTTGTAATGGTAAATGGAGGGATTCCGGCGCAACCAACCTCGGTTAATGCCAACATGAGCGAATGCGCAAAATGAGTGATCATGGTCATATCGCTTAGCACACCACGTAGTACGAAGTTTGAACAAATCTTGTTGGTCCATCCGATCATGCATTCCAGCCAAATAAAAGTATCTCGAGTGGAAGTTGTCAGACAATGCGCTCCGCTGTCCGTAGGGCATAGTTCCCCAAAAAAATAATTGCCACTCCTCGGGCGACAAGCTCAAATTCCCTGTATGAGCAACATCTCGTATGAATTCGTTATGACTGCGGAAGACGTCGGCTGCGGAGCGAATATTTTCATTGAAGCAGAGCAAGACAGACCGCTTCCCTCCACTGTCTACACTTTCGTCAGCGACACTCGCGGAGCAGTCTTTGTTTTGTGGCTTTCCAACGGATGCAGGCTTATGTTCATCATCGTCGCCGTCATGAAGCGGAGGATTCGCCATGACATCGGTAATTGCTGAGAGATCCAAATCATTCCACGGTGGCGGAAGAGTCCCAACTGCATACTGCTCGTCAGCAGCTTCACGAAGGAACACTGCACGATAGGCCTTTCCGCATTCCTCACTACCATCTGGGCGAGGAATGATGTAATGGAAGCAACTGTTCAAAATCACCTGCATGCATCGATTAACTTTCGTTCGGGTGACATGTCCTTCGTCAATTTTGCTCGCCACACAAGCATGGACGCCAGCCTGAAGTTGCTGCCTCGTAAAATATCCCCGAGAGAGTGCCAGTGCACGACCAACGTGCCAGGTGATGAGTGATATAGCAAAGGAAGTTACTGGTTCGTAGAGACACGCCTTCTTCCGTAGCAGTGTTTTTAGGAACTCGATCGACGATCGGTGATGCACCGATGAGTGTGTATGCGCCAAAGGAGTAGGACCGGAATAACTACGTGGGTACATCATTGGCTGATGATGAGGATGGTGATGCTGACGACTCCCCGAAGATGGAGAATGCAAACTCGATGCTGGTAAAGTACTAGCCACCATGATACCAGACGAATGAGGCGTATGATATTGGTGCTCGGGTATGCTCTGTGGTCCATATGAATGTAATCGCTGATGAGGACTGGATGGTTCGGAATGATTCTCGGCTACATCCCAAAGATGCCAAATGGGTGGTGGTCCATCTCCATGCTGTCTCCTCGGATTCATAGCCGGAGACACGTGAGGAGAGAGGGATGGCGAAGACATCGGCGACGTTTGATCGGTCGTCATGGAGTCGGCGTGGCTGATCGGTGAATAACTTTCTCTGGCACGTTGGGGCTTGAAATCTTGATATACCGTTGATGGATACATCGTTGGCGAATGGAATGCAAATTCCTTGTAGGAGGAATTGCCAGGGTGCGATGGAGGGATACCCCTTTGGCGGGATGGAGACTCCAATTCGAAGGATTGAGATCTTGATCCTGCCGACAAGTAGTATGGAAAGGTCGAGTATTGTTGTTGTTGCTGAGGCTTGGGCATGTTGGATGTCAACAATGTCTCGCCTGAAGAAGTCCGAGTTCTCAAAATACTTGGAGTGGATAGTGCATTCGAGCTAACAACATCACTCCATTTTGTAGGCGGTGCATCTGGTCTACGAATAATTGCGCCTGTATCTCTGGCCTGCGGCAGAGACAATCCATTGGAAACCAAGTTGCGTGAATCCGCCGGATAGCTACTATCGTCTGGGAGCGGCATAGACGCACCCGATGGGTAGTTCAAAGTAGACATGTGATTTTCAGTGTTGAAAAACTCCGTCCTCGCATTGTTGTTCTCCGCTGGCATATCTCTGCTTTCTACGATGTTGGGAATATTCGAAGTGCCGCTGTCGTCTCTATCACGTCGAGTCTCTTCCAGCAGCTCTATTTTTAGTATGTCTCTACTCATCGGAACGCGAATGTGAGGAGAACCTACGTCTCCTCCGCAATAATTGTTTGTGGAGGGATCGGATCTCATTCAAGTTACCCAAGAGGTGCGTAGAGATGGGCGTAGGGCGCCGGCGTCGAGCTAAGCCGCTTATTGATAATCGATATCTATTCCACAAAAGCTGGCCGGTACTTATCAAAGCGTTCTGAAGGTTGTACTGATATTAAGTGGTTCGGTATAGATGTAATTGTTTCAGGGAATCGGTCGTACTAATGAACTCTGACTCTGAGCGGAAGGAGGATAGGTTATGTGATGTCGATCCAATGTCGCCGGGGAAATATTGGAATTGGTGTAGGTGAAGAAGTGGTTGAGTAGATTCGTTCGGAAAAAGAAATGGAATGGAAAAGGATCATTGTGGAGACGGGTCGGGATGATGGCGAATGCCTATTGATTTGAAACAGTGCATCAAATGGTTGATGGCATTTATGGCATGCTGCACGGATGATAATCAGAGGAAGGACAAGAGATGCTGCGGCAGCCCGGCGGAAAAAGAACAAAAGAACAAAAAGGAGGACGAGAACCTACGAGAACCAAGGAACATGTGATTGAAGAAGGACTATTGAAATATGATAATAATAAAGACAGAATTTACACTCGAAATTGTATCTAGTAGATATCAAAATATAATCTTTTTAAATGAACTGAAAAACGGTTCGGTACTACTGTAATTGTCGTAGATGTGAGAAGAATTCTTATTGGTCACGATTGCTGACGCATCCTCCCGCCAAATATCGTTGCAACGGATGATAGATGTCATTCTTTCGTCATTTCCCGCCAAATCACCGCCACGTGTAAATTGAATTAGTCGAGTCATCAATTATCGCCTCCACGTGTAAGAATTCGAACACATGGACGTCCGTCTGCCGCGCGCGCGTTGCAACTTCATCTGGCCCCAGAAAAAAGAGACTGTGACCATGAACATGCCGCCGCCGCCGCCTCCACCACCAGGCTCAGCCATGCCAGCCCTCCCCCAACAATCGAACAATGATGCCGTCGCCTCTGCTGCCATCACAGCCTGTTTGTCCACCATCGTCTCCTACCCCACCTTGTACCAACATGAAGAATCATTAACGACACAACAAGCTGGCTCATTGGGCGCGTATGATGTCATTGCATGGATATCCTACCTCGAGTCGATTGATGATGTCCTTGAATTAATGAAAGATGGTCTATCCTCCCTTCGACATTCTATAAAAAAGAAGAAGACAGTGGGTGAATTGACCACCCTCCAAGTTGGTGGACAAACTTTTCACATCTCCCCCATTCGAGCTGCCGGTATTACCCACACACTACCTGAATTCATTAACGAAATTAATAATCTAACTAAGGCACGGATGGTAGTGGGAGAACGAGCGGTTAGTTTACTACCAGGGTCGTATAAATTATGGAAGAATTATTTGGGATTTTGTGCCAAATTGTTGGAGTTGGAGGGAGAAGAATCATCACCAAATGATGACAGCGGCTTCCAATCAAAATGCAATCAACATCGTCTACCATCCTACCTCCTCCAATCTACCAATTATCATCACTATCAAACCACCATCTCCGCCTACGAACGTGCCCTCGTCCGACTACACAAAATGCCCACCCTCTGGCTCCAATATGCCTCCCTGGTGGCCATTTACGATCCACTACGCAATCCCACGACAGTACGTAAAATATATGATCGGGCATTAGTCGCATTGCCGGCAAGTCAGCATGATCGGATATGGGAGGATTATATTTGTTGGGTTACGGGGATTCTGCCTTCTTCTTCTAATGCGAGAGGTGCCGGGGACAATGAAGATGGAGAGTCATGGACAAATATATCGCGAAAGGGATATCATAAGGTGAAATACGGATTTGAGACTCCGCTCGTATCCCAATGGCGTAAAAGGGGGTGGGGATATCATCACCAGCAGCAACAATCCTCACCTATCGACGGCAGCGACAATGATAAGGCCTATGTCGCCACAGTACCAACCGAAACGGCGGTACGAATATTGCGTCGCTATGCATTCTGCTACGATACTACCTTTCGAGAAGACTTGGCGACATTGTGCATTACGCGATATGGAAGATTTGGCGAGGCGGCGTCATTGTTATTGCAGTTATTGAATAATGAACAGGGTGTGGGCGTTGGTGGTGGTTTGGGTGTATTCATGAGCCCCAATGGAACCACTCGACATGAGTTGTGGTTGCGTTTTGCCGATGTTTGTACTGGTCACCCGAAGGAGGCCAAATTGGCTGGGGTGGACTTTGATGGGATTGTTCGGGCCGTGTTACGTGGACAGAATCGGGGAGCAGGAGGAGGGATGAGTGTCAGCGTCGGGGGAGAGCATGCTCTAGGATTTGAGGTATTCGACAGAAGCGAATCATCTGGCAATGGTGATGATGATGAGGATCAACGTCGTTCTAAGGACAAACCGTTAGAGCCGCAGGTGCTCGATCATCATCTGGGAGAGATGGAAGGTACCATATGGACGAGATTGGCAGAGTATCACGTACGCGCGGGGGATTTTGAACTAGCCCGTTCGGTGTATGAAGAGGCTCTTGATGCTATTACCCGCGTGAGAGATTTTAGTTTAGTATTTGACGCCTACGTTAAGTTCGAAGAGGGGGTTATTGAGGCGTTGATGGAGCTGATGGAAGAGGAGGAGGCCGAGGAGGAGGACGAGAATGAAGAGAAAGAGGGCGACGATAAGAATAGGGCGCAAACAAAACAGTCAACAGCAGCAGATAATGAAGATTTGGATATTCTTCTTGGGGACAGCACTATCAAAACATTCACAGACGGTGACAACGCTGGGTCATCGGTAGATGTGGACCTTGCCATCTCCCGGGCCGAACACTTGACCTCGCGTCGTCCCTTGCTTCTCAACCGCGTCTTACTTCGCCAGAATCCACACAACATCGGAGAATGGATCAAACGCTCACAGCTCTATCTTGACTTGAATGAAGTCGACATGGCGGCGTCGGCTCTTGAGGAATCATTAAAGTCGGTATCAGCACACAAGGCGGTGAATGGCTCGCCATGCACGTTAGTCTTGACATTGATTGATATACTCGAAAATCGTCAGAAGAATGTTGATGCTGCTCGAAATGTATTGGAGCGGATATGCACTAACGGGGAATATGACTTTCAAGATGCGGACGATTTGGCACAGTGCCATGCTGCATGGATAGAGTTGGAATTACGCCAAGAAAATTGGGATATGGCATTGAATTTGGCTCGCAGGGCAGTAGCGGGGAATGTTGGGAAAAAAGGATCAAAGGCTGCTCGAGGACTATCACGAAGTCTACGGTTGTGGAACTTGTTGTTTGATTTAGAGGAGTCGTTGGGCACTGTCCAGACGACCAAAGATGCCTACGACCGTGCATTGGAGATTAAGGTGGCAACACCGTCGCACGTCTTGAACTATGCGTCTTTCTTGAAAGAAAAGAAGTACTTCGAGGAATCATTTGCAGCGTATGAACGAGGAATTGGTTTATTTCCGTTTCCACACGCAGGCGCCACTCTATTGTGGAAGAGTTATCTTACAGATTTTCTGGAGAGGTATGACGGATCAAAGACTCCGCGTGCCCGTGAATTATTTGATCGATGCATTGCAGACTGCCCCTCGGGAGAATCTCCAGAATTCTTCCTCCTGTATGGAAATTATGAAGAAACACACGGTCTTACGAAGCGTGCCCTGGGAGTGTATGAACGCATGTGCAACACCGTTCCACCGTCTGAAAAATACACCGCTTATCGGCTGCATATTGCGAAGGCGATCCAATACCTTGGTGTCATGTCGGCGCGTCCAATTTATGAGGCTGCCATCTCTGCCTTGGAGGATAGTCCCGCTTCTCGCATCTGCCTTGAATATGCAAAGATGGAAACTGGGCTGCGGGAGGTAGATCGTGCACGGACGGTTCTAGTTTACGGCGCCCAGCTTGCTGATCCTCGCCGTGATCCGGACTATTGGAAAGCTTGGCACGAGTTTGAAGTATCATACGGCAATGAAGAGACGTTCCGCGAAATGCTTCGAGTGAAGCGCAGCGTCCAGGCGGCATTCTCGACTGTTAATTACAATGCGGCCGAAATGGGTGCTGGCGTGCCTCAGGCCGAGACCCTGACGGACGACGCTGCGCTGGAGATGATTGCAGAACGTGAAGGTGTGATTGTGGAAAAGAAACCATTAGTAGGAGGCTTCGTGCAGAGCAAGAAGCGAACTGCCGATATGGCGGATTTAGGTGAAGTTGAACGGCGGGCGGCACGGTTGCGAGAGGTAACTGCTGCGGTTGCGAGCGGTGGTGACGAAATAGACATCGATGAAGAGGAAGAGGAGGAATCACAGCCAGCACAATCAATTGCCAAGCATGTACAAGGGGTGAGTGAAAAGACAATTCCAGCAGCAGTTTTTGGAGGACTCACTGCCACGGGCAACTAGGGAATAATTGGCAATCGCATAACTCAATAGTATAGCTACATTATTTTGGGCGTCGTTCTTTTAAGTATTAACTTCTTTGCCGCCTATTTCGTCGCTTCGCAATTGATAATTCGATACTTTCATCTTTCAATTCTTCTGAAATTGCGTACCGCTGCCTTCGTTCCTTATCCTCTAACTCATGTGATCTTTTCCTTTCAAGCTCTAAATGTTTGCGCGCCTCGCAATAAAGGCGAAGCTTCCGCTTCCACCATCCGGACCCGAAGAATTTCTGTCTCATCTGAGGTTTGATTAGGATCATTGAAATGAATACTGCACAACAATAATATGACACGATAACTACAATTTAGACGACACACCTTCTCCTGAACTCGAAAAGCTGGATATAATAGTCTTGGGAATTTCTTCATGTAGCACTCAAATTCACTAAACGACATCATTTCACTGAGGGGAAGGTCAATCTTCTTTAATGTGCCAGCAAGAACATCATCTCTGTGTCGCGGGTGAAATATCCCAAGCACGGCCAAGAATTGTTTGTTTTCGATGAACCCGGTACCCCTGGGGTCTTGCCAATTGAAAACGAATTTCATCAATTCCGGAGAGCAAAACATGCAAAAGACAGCTGTCGCCTTAAGCGTTGCTCCAACATCAAATATTGGTACATTGTTGCTAGATGGATGCTGTACAAGCATGCCGGTGGAGGACGCCGAAAGTTCAAAGATCTGTCGAATGAATGGTGCAATAGATAATGGCTCTCGGAGAAAGATGCAATAATCGTCGATGCTAATACGTTCTCCACGAACATTGGCAATAGATTTGCGAAACACAGAGCAACATTTGGCAAGTTCTCTGGATTTCAGTGCCAAGAATTCCTTCGTGTAAGTCAAATCATCTTTGGGAATATCCTTTGCGTGTTCTTCTTCTGCTAGTTGCGCTTCACGTAGTCTCCATTTAACTTCATCGACCATCTGTAAGAGTATTTTGTTTTCTGGGCTCTTTGAGAGCATTTCACTGTAATCTTTCAACTCCTTCTCAAGGTGATCCGCATTTGTGAGTCGAACTAGCGAAGAGGTTGTCCACCGAATCCAGACATTGGCATAACTAAGACCAAAGTTTGAAAGACACACAGGGAGCATCTCATAGTTTTGACGACGAAGATCCATGTGATCATCCTGCATTTCGATTCATATCACAGGCATAATGAATAAGTAAGCGAGGTCATACATGTTGGGGGCCGCAATTTGTTCACCATTATTTACCTTTGTGTAAGATACCCGAACATCAGTGACAAAACGTGATTTACCGGCTTCCTTTTTAGCCATAAGACAGAGAGTTGGATCTACTGCTGCCATACCCCTCATCTCAGGGTGGATAATGAGTTTGTATCCTTGCGTATTCCCCAAGCAAAAGTGCTTGTGATTTGGCTCGGTACTAGACAGAACAATGTCTGTTAAGAAATCGCCCCTATTCGAGGAGTACTTCACCCAGATAACAACCAACTTCTCCTTGCCAATATCATTCTTAACGCGAACATAGTACGGCTCGCCTTTCCCGCGACGAGATTCATTCTCTGCTTTGAAGACAATTGTCTCACTTCTGCCTACGGTGAAAATTACGTCGGCAACACCCCTGACTTCTCGCTTTTGCACAGACATCATCCGTTTCACATTTCTTTGGAGATGATTCATCTCCCTTTCTCCGCCCCGAAACAACCGACGAAGCATTCTTAATGTTCATAATGCAGCCGGAAGAAATCAATGTTCATGAGATGGGTTCAATTCATTCAAGGCCCCAGAAATCGGTTTCGAGTTTTTATTTCAAGGTTTTTCCGTTGCTCTCAAATCAACCAGTTGACAACCAGCACCAGCAAATTCCATTTGCAGCCCAAACAATGACAGAGAGCATTTACAAGTTCGTAGAAGAACCCAAGCCGCCGAAGCCGAAAAAGGAGATTTACAAATCAAAGTATGATCCGAAAGGATCGCTGATTGGATCGACTTTTTGTATGCAAGGCACAACTGTAGTTGACGGTAAAGGATTTCATTCGCTAAAGAAAGTGAGTGCACGTCATTTGACTCTCAGATTT
This sequence comes from Discostella pseudostelligera, assembly GCA_036940085.1. Classification (NCBI taxonomy): domain Eukaryota; phylum Bacillariophyta; class Thalassiosirophyceae; order Thalassiosirales; family Thalassiosiraceae; genus Discostella; species Discostella pseudostelligera. The sequence goes on from JALLBK010000154.1 coordinate 30,313, forward strand.
CATCGCATCGTGTCGTTCTCACACCTTGAGTTCGTCAATCTCCAGGACCACGTCGTTAGCACTTCTTTTGGAAGTCAACCCGAGCAGCCCGACCCAAAGCATTTTCTCCAAAAAGGAACACGGAAATGCAGAGATGAAGCCCGCATTCCTTCGGTGGAGCATCACAACAGAGAAAAGGATGTGCACAAGCCCCCGATTCCATCTCGAGATGATAATCCAGCAAAGGTATCAAAGTCCTCGAAGGATTATGTATATTGCAACGCAATCGAAGTAATCAACAGCATTCCAGGGAAGAGGAAGGAAATCGAGCTTCCGTATTGGGAACGCGAAGATTACGGCAAAATACCTGCTTATCTTAAAACAGTCAAAGCTGAAATCGAGCAAGAGAAGAAGATTGTTGACAATTATGTTTCCGAACAGTTTGGAAACGAAGGTCACCAAGAGCAAGAAGTAATGGATGAAGTTGAGCGAAGGGAGCTCTTCAATAAGCTCAAACAACGTTGGGGTGAAGTGAACACTGAGTACCAAAAGTACTGTCACAAAGCTCCAGATACACCGGGAGATATTCGAAGAAAGGCTGCTCAAGAGGAAGAATTGAAACAGCTGGAGGATAACTTGGAGATGTTGGGCCGCCCAGGCCCATTAGTCATAACGAAGTAATAGATATCCGTTTCGTTCCGCTCTATTTAGATCCACTAGCCTTATTCTTGCGTCGCTGGTGCTCCAACAATTGTTTTTGCATGTTCCGCACATCCTTCGTGTAGGAATCTCGTGTTCCAGACGGCACACTCATACGATATCTCAACTCCTCGGTCGACAAGCTTTCTGCAAGCTCAAGCAATGTACCAAGAACAGTGCTAATATGATTTGGAGCCACCTTATCTGGGCGCATGGTCCGGTAGTACCACTCTCCTGTTGTTGGATCGAACCCAACCTCTGCGATTTTCGATCCAGTTTCGTGTCGGTCGGCCTCGAGGCGATGACGTTCACTATCTGGTAGGCGCAAGTATCGTGTCATATCCACTGTGGTACCCTCCTCGCCCATGACACCAACGCGCAAAATGTCATCGTCGTTGTGGTTGCTTTGATTTCGACCAAAGTTATGACGGGGAGGTAAAATCTCCACATCAATCGTAACGGTGTCAAGATACTTCCATTTCAATAAATTCACGTCGGTTCCACAAATATAGGGTGTATTGGGTTGAAAAATGATTCCATCCGTCAGGTGATGGTGAGTGTCACCATACCTGTACGTCCTCGCTCCCCGCTCGTCATTAACATGCGAGAGTAGTCGATCCAAATCCACTCTATCGACAAAGTTCTTCCTCACTAAAGGCAAGGCTACACTAGGATCAGAGACTGCCAATGGGTTGAAGACATCGACTCCTACATCTGGTCTAACAAAGGATGCCGCCTTCAGATGCTGCAGCCTTCGCTCAAATGGTAGGTGCAGTATCGGTTCATTTGCTGAATTCGCCAACACATCAAACACTATAAAGATCGGCCTTCGCAATTTCCGATGCACAACGACCTCTCCGTCAAGAATAGCCCCAGGCTTGATTGACGAAACAATAGTATGAAGCGGATCTTTGCCATTCTCCGCGTTGTTATCGCCACCACCATCACCGCTCGCACTCGGTTTTGGCTGGAATGCCTTCTTCGTTTCATGACTTGCCCTATCCACCAATACCGCACTTTTCCCCGTAAACACCAACAAATATCGCACACCATCCGTCTTCTCGCTGAGATAATATCCCCCATCACTCCTTTGTACCTCCTCGATGTTATGCCTCGAAAAATTCACTGGCATACTACCAATAAAGTTTCGTGGTGGCATGCATTCCTCATTTCCTGGCGCCCGACCACCGACATCGGGTGCAATGGCCGTTCGCCAACTTTGACATGCACTCTCCATAAATCGTTTAATCGATCCACATTGTCCAATGGCCAGCCTCGTCTCTTCGGCATTAGTATGTTCCCTTAAAAAATCAGACACCTCGAGCACATCCTGCGTTGGGTTCAATTGCTGAACCATGAACCATAATTGCTGTGCTAGTGTCTCTGCCAATTTCCGTGCCGCGGCATCCTCCTGTGTAGATACTAGCTTTTGCGTCATGGTAGAGGAAAGTTCCATTTCAATTTCATATCCCACTTGGGCGTGGGCTGAGGAAGCGGAGGAGGAAGATGGACCATGATTGGGCCCAGGGTTGTCAATGGTAGTAACCTCAGTAACATCCATCTTCCACGCAAAGCTTTTATCCGCCCTACTATAACTCCTTCGACGTTTGATCCGCTTCTTCTCCCATCCAGGTGATACATTCGTAACAGATGGAATGGGTGGACATTTATGTTTCATATCCGTTTCGGAAGCACATGTGAGACGCAAATCATAGGGAGCCGCCGGTAGTGCCATATCAATTGTGGATAGCTTTTCCTTCTTTTCGGTTACTCCAGGTCCCAGTATGATGGATGGGTTGTTGGTATCATGTGCAAAGTTTACGCGAGTGTGATTGGGATAGGTGTAGACGGTGGTGACAGTTTCCGTCTCGACCAATTGAGATTTTAGTACGGAACTTTCACTTTCTTTTGGGTTTGGCTTTCTACATGAAAATGATGCACTGAAATATATTAGAGAAGAAGATTATGATTAAGTTGAGACATTGGTTGGGAAGGGATAGCATAATGAACAATGTCAAAAAGATGAGTAATGATGAGTCAATTATTCTCACCTCAGCGGCGAAGATTCCGACAAGCCAGCTTGAGTCCATCTCAAATAATTCGAACGAGTAATCCCCCCCTCAAATTTGGTCGATGGCTGTTGTTGCTGCTGCTGCTGCTGCGACTGGTGTGTCACATTATCTCTCACATTGCAAATAAAGGCATGCGCTACCCGCTCCTTCCCTTGAATGGGCACCAATTTCGGACCTGATGGCAAGGCACGCATATCATGTGCACCAAAGGGGGATAAGAGCGTACCCAGCCGCGCTTCAATCTCAATGTTGGTTACAGTATTATTATTGTTGGCAATGACTGCCTGTCGACGTGCTATGGATCGTGCTTGGATTAAGAATATTTTAATGGCATCTTCTGGCTGAGTTGGACGGGAGAGGAAGGGATTGCGTGGTGCACCGCTATTGCTACCGGATGCGGCATGGTGGGTAGCCGAGGCTGGCCGATCGGTGGCTGATCGCTTGGCCTCTTTGGAGGATTGGTCGACGAGACTGCCGAGAGCAAGGGCGGGACGCTTACTGGACATTATGATGATTATTATGAGTTGATTGGTCAAGTGCAATGCTGCGGGCTGGCTAATAATATTATGGCTGGCGGCGGCGGCGGAAATGACGTTCCCGCCAAATTCATTGCCAACCACCACCACAAAAAATTCCGCCACCGCCGACATCAGTAGTAGGTAGTGGTACCCGTCAAAACAATGAGCAAGAATAGTTCTCCCTATCACGAAGCGGGTGCACTTCTAAACGAGCACCTCGAGAAACGCCGTGGTCTCAAAGCCATCGCCTTTGATGCCCATAGCAGCGGCAAGAAGAAGGGTGCGACAGCTGCTCCCGATAAAGCCACCTATGCCACAGTGTGCAAGACATTGCAACACATCGCCATCATCAATGAAGTGTTGTCACACAATAATTTAAGCAAGGCAATTTGCTTCGATTCGGTTAGGAATAAGGGCTTGTTGTATGTCATGCTATATGAGTTACTATTTGGAAAGTACAAGTCTATACGCGGTGGAGGGAAAATTAAGCGTCTGCTTGTCAAGCATGAGAAACAATTGAGACGGGAGGCCGAGGTTTGCATGGCCAAACGACATGGAGATGATAACGCTATGAAAATATTCCCTCGATACATTCGAGTGAATACATTGCATGACACTCTTTCAAACGTCGGTGACATGTTAAAGAAAGATTTTGTTGCAAAATCTGGCACTACGGTCGACCAATCCACGAATCAGAACACATCCATTTATATCGATGCACATGTCCCAGGTTTATTTGTACTACCTCCAACTTCATCATCATGGCTGCATCCCGAGCATGAGCTTGTGAAGAGTGGCAAGATTGTATTGCAAGATAAGAGCTCATGTTTCTCAGCGATAGTTCTGGCTCATGGACTTGGCGAAGTAGCATGTCAACAGCAACCGTGTGATTATATTGATGCATGCTCAGCTCCGGGGAATAAAACATCTCATCTTGCGGCGCTTGTTCACAGCATCGTTGGATATGATACTAAACAACCCACGAAAAAGAGAAAGGGCAACAACAAGATTATTCATGCACCAAAGTCAACAATATTTGCCTGTGAACGATCGTCATCGAGGTTCAATATCCTACAAGAACGAATGAAACAACTTATCCCAACGTCTGACAATGGTACTAATAATGTGGAAGTTGTTCCTATTCATTGCGATTTTCTAAAAGTTGACCCCGACGATCCAAAATTTGCTCATGTCCGTGCCATCCTGTTAGATCCCAGTTGTTCCGGTAGTGGCATTGTCAACTCACCAGACCGGTGGATGGAAAGCATTGATAATGACGACGATGGTGCACAGCAGAAAGATATGAAAAGAATCCAATCATTGTCCAATTTTCAATTAGTGGCATTAAAACATGCCATGTCATTTCCAAATGTCGATCGGATTGTCTATTCTACATGTTCGGTGCATGACGAGGAGAATGAGGCGGTTGTATCCAAGGCACTGTCGGAAGTTTCTACCGATGACGCTAATGATGGGTGGGAGCTGTATGCACCCGTTTGTTTGGAACATTGGCCACGGAGAGGACGTGAGGGTGGGGTAGGTGGATTGACGAAGGATCAAGCAGAGTGTTTAATTCGATGTGATGGACTGGATGGAGATGAGACGAATGGGTTCTTTGTTTCCTTCTTTGTTCGAAAGAAGTTAGTTTGTGATGGTTCGAGGGGTACTCGAAGGATGATAGATGATTCATTGATTCCGATCTACGCTGGTCAATTTGCAGACGCATGCAAACAAGTTGCATTAACTGCTGCAAGTGAGGACCATCACGAAATATCAGAAGTATTTGAAGATACCGACATGCAGAAGAAGAAAAATGGAGAGTCGTCATCGGGCATCTCGAATGACAAATCTGCGAAGAAACGTGAAAAGAAGCTAGTATGGAAACGCAAGCAGGCACTACTTAAGACACAAAGAATGAAAAGGAAGGAAGAGGTATCAATATCAGCGGCAAAGGATTCAAAAGAAGATCATTAGAGTTGGGTAGTTCATCATAGTCGTAGGGTCTAACCACTGATTAGAGAGAGATAGAATGAACACAACATCATGCTTGATTGCAGGCTTGCAGCTGCAGCTGTCTATGCATGGCGGTAGCACCACCGCCGTCGTATTCCTTCTGCCCGTGACGTGGCTTTGACACATCATTTTGTGTGATGACGTCATATTCTAGCCGTCGACTTGGTTCTCCAACCTTCTCCAACTCCAACACGCACAACAACATGAAGATGACGATGACGTGTCCATGAACCCACACCTCCTTGCACTTCCGCGGCTGCTGCGGCACGTGTCGGGTTCGTCTCCTCCTATCATATCCCTCTTCGACCAAAAACACTACCATAGTGAAGGACCATGAACCGTTTTGTCTCTTTGCTACTAATAGTGGTCGCCTTGGCGGCCTCATCTGTTCAAGGGTTCGCCCCTTCATCGCTTGGTGGCGTATCTGGTGGTGAGTTCGCTTGTATGAAGCCCCGATGTTTCTCAGTGAAACCGTGGTCCGAGGTGCACATATGCCTCGATTGACATGATGTGTGTTATCGTCGAATGAAATAATCGCATAGTGTTCTTAACCCATAAAATATTACCATCTTTTTATTGTTTTTACAGGCTCCAATTTTGTCGTCTCCCAACGACCTCGCTCCGTCCAGCAACCAGCGTCGCGATCGAACAGCCGAACCTCGCTTCAAATGGGCTCTCAGGCTAAGTTCGGTGTTTTCTCTCCCGCCGTCTACGCTGCCAAAATCGCTCTCGGTAATGATAAATTAAACAAGTTTCGTGGACAGGCCATCAGTTTGCATTCGCAGTATATTGGGGACTTTTGCACTTGGGCGGGGGCATACCATCTTCGGACAAAACTTATTAAGAAGGTAAGAGTGGATGCATGTCAGTTAGAGGGGCGTACTAGTGAATTTATAACATGGATGCGATCGACTGTCTGTAGAATTACTTTACTTGGGAAGCTTGCATTATGCACGTATCGATCATTAAGCCGCATGTTACTGACCTTGTATGTCCATTTGCTTTCAATCAAGGCTAAGACAAACGGTGACATCCTCGGTTTTCTTGTGTAAATATCTTATCAATGGAATGGGGAAAATTGAACATGGGATAATAGGTTCAGGAATGTGTGTATGATGGGGAGCAGGTGGTCGGCAATCAGCAGTGAGCTGTGATTGAGAACAGAGAGAGCTACCTAGTTCTAATTTTTCAGACGTATCCGGGTGATTGTTGGCGTATGTTGTCGATTAGGGTCGAATATGCAATCCCCATAATTAGATAATATTCGTCGTATCATCATTTCAAGGATCCAACCGATACGGTCACCTAATTTTTCTTATCGGCTGCGACCAGTAATCGGTGGAATCTCTAAAACCCCACACTTCTAGAACCTTCTGCTCTTGTTCTGAAGTAGGCTCATGCCAGCAATATCAATTGGTGCTCAGTGCTCAATCATCGATCACTGATGATAGCGGAGAGTAGAGAGAAAGCATATTGAATGCGATCAATGATGAGAAACGATGATGAGGTGAATATTGACTTGCCACGTGGCGGGAGGATCCTGACGACAGACAGACGTTTGACGAAGTTGAAGCAGCGATCTCGAGACCCTCGCGCCACGCGTCATTTTTTTTCATGTCAGCGAAACGGCAAAAAATGGCACAGCATATCATGTTGTGTGATGGTGCATGGTGCGCAGATATCTAATAATTGCGATCGCTATCGGACCTATCGATCGTCAACCATGAACCTAATCCGATTATTTATCGCAGCGTCAGGCTTGGCAATTGCTTCTGCATTTGTGACCTCTATTAATAGAGTGGCTACGAGCCCTCTGCTAAGGTCATCGCTGCACATGGTCCAAGGACAAGGTGACTCCTACAAAAAAGTATTCGTCGCGGGTGGTTCGAAGGGAGTTGGTCGCCTCGTGGTCGACAAGCTCGTTTCTACTGGCGCCAATGTCGTCGCGCTCGTTCGATCAGATGATTCTGTCAAAGAACTCTCCGCATTGGATGGTGTAACTGCTATTCGGGGAGATGCTATGGACTACAAAACAGTAGAGGGTGCGATGGATGGTTGCGATGCCGCCATTACAACGCTCGGTGGGGGGCAAGATGCCGATGGAAAGTGGATAGACTATACCGGGAACAACAATGTGATTGAGGCTGCTGGTATTCTTGGAGTGACTCGGTAAGCTCATTACTTTGCAGTGATGGTTGTTGGAGGAAGTTGTGCAGTGCTTATAATAATATATGTTGTACGATCTCCAGTTTGATACTCGTGACGTCGATCGGTTGTGGATCTTCAAAAGACGCGACACCACCCTCTGTGTACGAGGTTCTCAAGGATGTTCTCACTCAAAAGAGTAAGGCTGAAAATGTACTCACTAAATATTACACAAACATGAATTGGACAATCATCCGCCCAGGTGGGTTGGTTAGTGAGCCAGAAACTTCAAAGGCAGTCTTGACGGAGGACACTACTGCAATTGGAAGCATTCATCGTGGTGACGTTGCAGATCTCATTGTGCAAGCTCTCTCGAGCAAGAATACTGAGAAAAAGATACTCTCGGCTGTTGATCCATCCATTACAAGTTCCGCCAACCCAGAGGGGCGTACTGCCGAAGCATTTGCACTCGGGTAACGATTTGACGGGAACTTATAAGATAGTTGCTATTCAATGAAAGTTGCTATGAATTGATGTTACATATTATTCAGGTGTTAGGAGTGGATATCTCTCGTTGATCGTTGAGTTTGATGTTGACGGTATTGTAGTGATAGTGAGGCGACCCGACGGCTTCCCGCATGTTGATTGGGGCGCGTCTGTTCGCGCGCGCAGTCGGCAGCCACCTCTCCCGCCAAATTGTCTCCTCCCCTCCTTGCACCTTACTTTTACTTGCACTTTCACCAACATCACTATCAATTTGACTATGACGACCATGACGATGCCGCCGCGTTCAAGATTAATCCTACTGTCATGCATCGCCTACTACTTCCTCCTCAACTGCACCAAGCAGTTGTTAGCATTCTCTCCTACTAGTTCCGTAAGCCGCGCTACTGCCACCATCGTCGATAACGTTAACGGTTTCAATAAACGCGACATCATCATATCGACCTCGCCCAACGCTTTCGTTTCCTCCACTGTTCTTCGTGTTGTTTCCTCTTCCATCTCCACTGCCACCGGAGAAGCCGATCGCGCTTTCCGACAGGGCATACAACTCGAAAAGGCAGGATTGGCACGTGCTGCCTCGGCTGCATTCCATGAAGCGGCTACTCTCTATCAATGTTTCGTCGACCACTCGAGCACAATCGCTAGTGAGAAATTGACAATTGACGGAGATGTCATTACCACTAGCAGTGTCGACGGGGGCAATACTTCACCAGTGAATATATTTCAACATGTAACATCACTTGCAGCGAATAGCGATGATGGAACAACATCTCCCACTGTCCTAGCCGTACTAGCCTACGCATGCATCCGTCTTGGACATCTCTCCCACGATGCCTTTGGTGACTCTCGTGCCTCCAAACGACTTTACAAACTAGCAGCATCCATTGATCCACATCCTAGTGGTGTATCCTACCATGGCATTGGCACAAGTGTGGAGGCAAGTATTACGCATTGCTTCGGACGCAATAGCGCAAGCAGTGAGGGGAATATTTGGAGGGAGGAGATGGAGAAGGCCGTGGAGGCATATAAGGAAGCGATTAAATTGGGTGGAGGATTGGGTAGCAATGGTGAGGTGTTGTTTCATTTGGCTGTGGCATTGGAGGTATGTTTTGCATTCTATTTTTCTTCTGTGCTGTGCATCATCAGTCATCATGTTCTCGAGCTCAGACCTTTTGCAATGAATGAATGCGCATTCCGTATTATGCAACATTAACAATATCTACGATCCCCTCCCCAGCGATTGGGAGAAGTGGAAGAATCGGAACAAATTATGGAAAGGCTCCGTCGTGGCGAATCCAACCTCTCCTGTCTCGTAGACTCCTGGGGCTACGTCCGATGGCACACTCGTCGTACCAATCCCCACTACTTGAACATACACCGTGGTACTCGATCGATGCTCCAAATTGCTTTGGATGCCGCCCAACCCCTACTACAGCATGACGATGGATTAGTTTGTGAATTCGGCGTGGCCAGTGGACGAAGTGTACGCATGACGCAGGAATTGCTCCCATTGAATACTCCCATTCATGGATTTGATACATTTACCGGATTGCCGGTGGCATGGGGAAATGAGCCAGCGGGATCCTACAGTACCGGCGGAGCCATGCCCAAGATGGAACATGGCAATGTCCAATTTCACAAGGGTTTGTTCAAGGATACTATTCCGATTTTTTTGTCCACTGTTGATAAAGGACGGCCATTGGCATATGCCAATATTGATTGTGACTTGTATGGTTCGACGCGAGATGTGTTGGAGGCGTTCCATGGACGGATTATTCCTGGTACTGTATTAGTCTTCGATGAATATTTGTGCCATCCAAGTTGGAGGCAGGATGAATTTAGGGCTTGGAGAGAGTGTTGTAAACGGTTTGGCTGGCAGTATGAGTATTTGGCCTTTTCGTTGAGTACGAAGCAAGCTGTGGTCCGGGTGACTAGTTAATCGGTGGTCAATATTTATTACGCAATGATTATTGCTTATTTCAGTTATTAGTAGAACGATGATAGCCGAGTTCATCTTCAGCTGGAATCAGCCCTCTCCTCCAAGTTATTGATAAGGTTGACCAGACGAGGGAAATCACCGCAACCAGCAGCTCGAGACATTCCCGCAACATCACGCGCGTTCTCAAAGTCACCCACATTGGCAAATCTAGACCCCAGCGAGAATATTGTTGCCTTCGGAACTGGTGTACCTGCCGATATTGCCTCAACAAGCACTGATTTTGCATCATCAAGCAGATCGAGGGTGTACAATAGTCGGATATGTTCGTATATGAACTTCTTTGTCCTCTTTATGCCAGCTTCGGCCATCGCATCAATAACTATTTGTGCTGCACCGACTACATCTTCAATATCCTGGGGGTTGAATTGCAGCCGTTGGCTGTAAGGAAATCTATCTTTCGCATCAACGTACAAAGCTTCCATTAGGAATGCAAATGTATTGGAATCCGGGTCAATGTTGAACTTCGCAAAATCTTCGAAGATTAGGAATGCACTGTTGATATCTCGCTTCATTCCGTAACCAATAAGCAACGAGTTCATACCATGTGTAGACCGCAAATGATTGTTTCTATGCCAAGTCAACATCTTTTCTGAATGTATCGCTCGCTTTTCATAATATGTGATTTTCCGGGCAATATAACGTAGAAATACCGGCGAAGGCACAAAGCCATTCTTCTCCATATCTGCGAGCGCTGCAAACAAGTTTTCGTCCTGGTGAGTAGCTGTGAAAGACAAGACGACGTCTTCATACATGCTTGCAGTTGGCGTGTACCCAAATAGCTCCACCAAGTCCCAGACAAGCAATACCAATTCAGCATTCTTCCTTGCTGAGGCCATGGATATCGATTCCAGTGTTCCAAAGTCAATGTGATACCCTTCATTTGGCACGGGAGAATCGAGATTCAAACTATGAAGGGTTTGGACTAGGGACAGAACTTCGTGCGTAGTCTTATGATCTACAAAAGATAATTGACGAGCATCAGCCAAGTTTAGAGATGGTGAAAGTGACGAGTGATGTGAACTTGTCCACAAAAAACTCTTACCGGTAAAAGGATGATAGCATTGCAGTGTAGCCCTCACAGCCGCTGGCCTTGGCACGTATCCTGTGTTCAAGTGTAGATGATGAGATTAGTGAAATGTGAAACAAAATCAGGACAGTGTGATAAAAGTCTAACGTACCAGATAGGACTAAATAAGACAATACTCGACTGTATTGAAAGTTGACTTGACCATCGTCGCCCCGCCTTCCTTTAGTCAGTATGTATTCATAAATCTCGGGATTCAACATTGGAAATTCACGTTCGAGAATATATTGCATAATTTGCGTTGCCATCGAGCTAATGTCAGGATGTTTGTAATCCACTAAGCTCGACGTCAATTCAGGTAAGAGAAGATACTGATATACCACTGCTTTCCCTTCCGAATACTCATCCTTAATGTGTTGCGTGATATCTTCCACCAAGGCTTGTAACTCTTGTGTATTTAATTGATTAGTAATAGTTGCGGGTTTAGATGGTTGATTCGATGTTGGAAATGGTTGAATTCGGTGGATGAGTTTTTGGTACATGTCCATCTTAACAAGTCTCCCTTTTTCTTTGCAGCGCGCCACACAATGCTTCAGCACTTCAAAGCTAGATATTAGGTCGAGATCCACAAAATGGTGAAAAATTTGAAGTAGTTGTTTGTCGTTGAGGAGTTCATGCGTGCTAGAGCGTTCTTCGTGGAAGATATTGACGATTCTAGTCAGACTCGTAGTGGAGTGTACCTTCTGCCGAAGCTCAAAATCAAGTTCATACGAAAGCTTTTGCTTCAACTGATCAATATTATTTGCATCAAATTTGGCATGAATCCCTGAAGTATTCATGTTGGTAACTAACGTGACTGTTTTATTGACTTCTTGATTTCCTCCTGCCTTCTGACCATGAGTTCGTATGTTATTGTCCCATTTCTCCACGTAACTATCAACATCCAAAATCGATACTTTAGGAGATGACACCCGTTTCAAGGTTAAAATGGCCTGGAACAGTTCCATCGGGGCAATTGACTCATGGTGAGAGTGCGCGGTTTTGGACGGCCCATGATACCAAAAGGGGCTCATCGTCACATCATTGCTAGTGGAATGCGCGTAGATCGCTTCAGCGGAAAATAATCGGGCGGAGACGTCCTGAACTTCAAAGCACCGAGATCTTGAAGGAAAGATTGGTGGTACAGTGGAAAATTGGGCAGGTGACTGGGCCGCATCGAAGGCAAGCTGGCGTCGACTTGCCCCAAATATGTTGTTTCTACTGCTGCTGGTTGGTGAGGTATTTTCCATCAGCAAGGACTTGCACCGACGTGGTCGATTCGCTTGTTTCTGCAGTATTCGTCTCATGATCGTCGTGTTGCGCACAATCGATGTTGATTAGGATATGAATTCACAAAAGCGAGAGTGCATAGAGAGGGTTTACGATTCGAGTACGACGAGTATCATAGTGGAGACGCCGCCTGCCGCCATTTTCGATCGTCGGTGCACCTCTGTGGCTCTGTGCACAAGATGATATTGGCGTCAGCGGGAGGCAGACAGACAAACATCACCGCAGCCACCTATTGTTCTTCACCTCCCGCCAAATGAATGAAGTAAAATAGCGGGAACGATTGGCGGGAAATGGGAAATTGTGTTGAAGAAAATAATTGATAGGGGAAGGTCTCGGACCAAGATTTTCGAGACGAGACTTTGGTCTCGTGTCAGGACGTAGATCGTAAATGTACGATACGGTATCATGCGTAGAAGGTACGTAAAAAGTTCATAAAGAATTCCTAAGCACATCTCTAGTCTCGAAGTGAAGATATTCGGCCACCAAGGGCGAGAGTCCTACAGTGTTAAGCGGTAGTCAGC